>JASANE010006403.1:0-16779 GCA_030248225.1 Trileptium ribeirensis | reverse complement strand
TAATAAGTTGCGAAAAATATTTCCTAGCGAGAACAAGAAAAAAGAACCTCTGAGTGAAAAATGCTTTTTTACTCATAACAATAGCCTTTATTATTTCACAATCTAAAAGCATGATCAGTAATATAATAAGTTGCGAAAAATATTTCCTAGCGAGAATAAGAAAAAAGAACCCCTGAGTGAAAAATGCTTTTTTACTCATAACAATAGCCTTTATTATTTCACACATCGAAATATCGAAATTCAGTAAACTTCGAACCCATTCGTTAGTCATTTCCGGTCATACCAAGCACCGAGACCTATACCCTGAACCCAGCATCACCTATGCAAAGCTACTTACTGGGTAACTAAAACCAAAAAATTAGTTATAAGACTTCAGTGTCTTCTAAGGGAATAATGATTCAATGATGAGCTTCTTGACATCAGCATGAGCAATATAATGAATCAATGTCCGGCCGACGGCGCTGATTAGAACCAGCTGGAAAAAATTCCCTTTACGGGCATGAAAAACCCCACAAAAGTTTTATTGGAGAAAATATTACGTTAGGCAATGCGTGTTTAATTGGCTATGTAAAACATGGTTGTCGGTGAAAAATGCTCTTACACTAATAATGAAATAACGAGGTAGTGCGTTAGGGCAATGCTTTTGCTTTGGAAATGCATTTTTATTTGCTGAATGGATCGAAGACATGTCGTTGGTCGTTGCGGTGGCAGAATACTACATTATTTGCAATTTAGTTCGAAGGTCTATGGTGTGTTGTACTTGGTGTACTGTACAATACAAGGACCTTGCATTGGAAAACGCACTTTTGAACACGAAAATTTTTTGCATTCAAGATAGAATTTTTGAAACTAATGGATAAATTAGCTCTGATTATGTTCCCATATCTTTCACTTTAACACAAAACCAGCAATTGATGTGAGTGGTAATGTTTACAGTAAACTGCAACAAATATGATAACAGGGTTCAAGCGTTTGAGTGACATTTCACTTTCTTAAAACTTGTTTATGTCCCCCAAGCACAACCATTTCCAGTCAAAACAAACTGTGATCTAATGTCTTTACTTCATGGATCAACGTCGAATTACGGCAATTAAAAACATAGAGGGTTATAAACTACAGAGTATATAATTTCCAATCTTCTTAGTGGAAGTTAATGCAAAGCCACAAAACAGAGCTTAAGTCTATTTTTATTTCCTTTCGGGCTGGTGTCTACGAGACGTATCTCTTCCACGAAAAGTAACACACCAAAAACAAGTTCAAGTCACAACGAATTTAACAACTAATAATCACATGACTTTAAAAAAATATTCTTGAGACAAAAGATATAAAACACTCGAAAGCCTGAAAAATACTAATGCCAAACCACAAGTTTTTATGCCACGCAACAAAAGCGTCTGGACATACTTTCAAAAGCCAAATTAATACTACTAAACGTTATAAATTGCAAAAATTCGGCGCAGCAAATTGGTTTTATTTAAAAAGTTGCATAAAATTAACTAATTGGCATTTACAGCCAAGTTTTATAGCTTTATATTCGTGATCAGGGACATAGAAAATTCCCGTGTGCAATTTTTCACATTTCTGAACAATTTGGAAATTTTCAAAACACTAGCTAATTAATGGACTTAAATTAACTAAGTAATTAGCATGTTTTTAACATTCTAGAATAGTAATAAACACCAGATTCGTAATCAGGACGGCGAGATGTAGTATACACACCAAAATAATACATTTACACTAATGAAAGAGTAAACGTTGGACAGTCAAGACAGGTATTAGAAGCCAGTACTGGCCCAAGTCTGACCTTGCCAATACTACTAAATTCTTAGTTTTTAACTTATTCTTTTTTCATATTGCTAATATTTATTACTGTTGTGTCTGGCTAAAAATAAAATAAATAAAAATAAAAAGCTTAAGATGCGCTGCCAACCACCCTCTATACAAAAAGTTGTTAAAGAACGAAACTCTGATTGCAATTTCATGTTTCTGTTCCATAACGCCATTAGCGAATGCGATTCGGCCCCTGTATTTTAACGCCAACGCGTTCGCGAATATTTTCAAATTATGTGTTAAATTAATGTGGAACGGACTATTTTCTGTTCTATACAAAAATGAAATTTGTGTTCACTGAACAACGGAATCGCAATATTGATTTTCACAAATGAGGGTGGGAAGCGGCGCAGCTTAAGTTTACTCATGCATAATTATTTATTGAAAAATAAGCAATATTTGTTTGCTAAAATTAGGCTAACTACACGCTTAATTAATTAGTTAATTTCCCTTTAACAAAACCAAATTTTGACCAAAATCATGTCACTTGCATCTGAAGGATATTAGGCAAATAAGGCTTCTCAAATTTATGTTTGGATTTTCTGAATTTTGACCTCAAACTCTAGGTATGGTCTCAAAACTAGACAAAAATCTTATATTTGGTCCAAAAAACATCAGATGTGCATCTGTTATAGCGGTACCACTTCATCAATTTTATAGATAGAGCCATCGAACCGTGTCAGACTAATGGCAAATGCACGTGCAAATAAATAATGCCTAACACATTTTTGATAACTCATCGCGTTATCGACTTATGCCCCGAAATGTAAAAAAAAAGTATTGCAATCAACACCTCTATACTTTGTACATCATTTATCAAACATAGAGATTTTTGGTTTAATTTTGCGACAGCGCTACAGAACTAACCACTGGCCCCATATCGCCGAATTTTTTGAAATATTCGGCGTGAAAAGATCTAACTAATAGTCATGGTGACTGCCCTGTGTCGATAACTCACTTTTCAGGGAAATCAAAAAACCAAAAGCACAAAATCTTGAAATGCTGTATAGACGCACACCTGTAAAGATATCGAAAAATAAAGTCTCGAACGGGCGATCCAAAAACCTATAGACACCAAGAACACCCACTGGAAACTTATCATTAAACCGCTAGATCCGACTAGAAAAAAACATGAAAAATACAGAATTCTTTATAATTTGCAGTGTTCTCTTCGTTCCACTCACAAATCCCGTGTCAGAGGTTTAGAATCCACGATTTAACGAGTTGTTGCAAGCATATTGTAGCACAACTCTTAAAAATATATTATAAATAATTTTCGACGGGATTTCGCATTCATATGCATATTTAAACCATTTACTACTTTTGATGATGGGTTGCATAGGATGTAATAAATCTTTAACGTAAAAGTGATTTCATAGACTTTATAGATATAAAACAATAAAATATATAAACGGTCGTCACTCAAAAGTACAAAAAACTACCAATTGTGAATGAATTTCATTTTTCCAAAGACCGTCCAAATTTTGTACGAGTTGCTTTCCATTTAAAAGAGGAGTGACGTTTGACGAGATTTTAAGAACTTGAGAACAATTAGACGGTTCTCGTGGCGCAAAGTCGCTCGATACAGAGCCAGTCTTCTTTGTGATTCGGGAGCAAGCAGTTACGCCAGCGCTAGATGTCTCTGAAAGTCATTAACAAAATCATAACCGCATGAAACGTATATAAATGTTCCACAGTATCATTATAACACAGCCAAGAAAATACTAGTAATAAATTTTCAGATTACGTAGCTACAACTACAAGTCATACTGTAGCCATAGACACTACTACAATTTATAGATAGCTATACGTTTTCACTTGAAAGCAAGTGGAGTTTCACCAAAACCAGTTCGTTTGGGTTGTTTGTGCATCGTGATTGATGGACTGACACTTAATCGTATTTGGAGGACTCAAGTTGTATCTGCACTGTTCGAAGGATTCCTTGCCTTGTGTCACAAAACCAACGCCAATGTAACCGCTAGCAAATTTGAGAAAAAGGGTTCCATGATAGTTTTAGCTTTAACAATTCCCAAAGGTGACGCATTGGAAATTGTAGATCATCACACACCGTCGAAAGCTAAAACTTAACTATGGATCACTTCGATTTTTTGTAGAAGCTATAAACTGAGTTTAGAATAACTGCAAAAATTTAGTATTATACTTTGCATAGTAAGAACGACTCAGTTTGCTTGTGGGAGGTGCAATTCCTTCTTATAGCATTATATTTCCCTTTATAAAACTATAATTAGTTTCAGTGCATTAAGCTTAAAATCTGCACAATAATTCTAACGGCTACAAATTTCCTCCAGTTGTTTGACATAAACGTTATAGCACAGATTTTGGCCATTAGGGGTCCAACGGCAATAATTATTTAAGTTATAACTCTAGCCAGAGGGTTCAAAAGAAAAAGGACATTTTATGCCATTTTTCGAAACTTGTCAACCTTGCTACAATTTTGCTGAGCAGCGCTTTCTATCGGAGAAGTTGTTTTCGAGCTACAGGCCAAACTTTATAAATCGTTCCACTCCCCCCAAAAACTGAATACTCACAAAATTTGGACAAGGCAGTTCCTTGCTCGCTGTTGTGGAGGTAAACAACGCGCTTATGAAGCGATTTTTAAATGCGACAAACGTAAAGATATAAAATGGGTCAAACACGCTTTTGTGGTGCTGAATACCATGAAAGAAATTGTATTCCGAGATAGTTATCCAATATGACAATCGTTAGGGACCTACAGAATAAAAATGACATTATTTCCTGAAAATGGTCATACTGTTGCTCTTAATGTATTGCTGGTGTATTATAATAATAGAATAATAATAATGTCTTTCAGACATTTATTTGAAGGACGCTAAGGATTCTCAATTTCGAGCCTCGTGCTGGTTGAGTAACCAAATTCGTTCCGGGGAAACCAAAGTTGGCAAGAAACGATGTTTTAGTCCTAATTGAAATTCTGGCTAATCAAACCAGCGTGCACACAAGAATGATGCACCAAGACACAGATTTTCTACAACTGCAGATTCAACCGGATCATTTTAGCTTGAACTTAGTACACACATAATTCTGGTATGATGATTACAACTAAAATACAATTAATACTGACAATTTTATACCTGGCAATCCACCCAAACTTGATGGTATCAATCCAGGCAGGAGTTGATTGGCGACAATAGCAGCAGCTGAATCAATAGGATTTCCAGCAGGAATCGATATACTTCGACTGACAATAGCGTCCATCGCAGGATTTTCAACAATTGCAGAAATTTGATCATGTTGCTGCTGCTGTGAAGAAGCGCCTGCGCCACCAGCTGCGCCGGATGAACGTTCTGGACTCCGTTTTGACATCGCCTCAAATAGTAAATGATATTGTTTACAACTCAATACAGTACATGCATTGTACAGTTCAACATCATGTAAAAAGTTCATTTTAAAGTTAAATCAGTTTTCTTTTCCGAAAACAACTACGCTAGTTAAAAGCACAATGCAACAGATTTCGTACGATTTTAAAGCAATTTCCTGTTATTTGCCGTAAATACACACACATATAATTCCGACGTAGAGTGTCGACGACTCTATTTGCATTTATAACAGCGACAAATATGCTTCGTTTTGGAATCTCATTATAATATGCTGTATATATTACATATTATATGTTTGATAACATACGTATGCAACATTACAACGTAGAACTACAGTCTACTACAACGCACGATATATAGCCAAATTAAATTACACAAAAATGAGCTTGAGAAGAAATTGTTTGCTAGATTCGTGCATAAAATTCTTGGCGGGAAGGGGTGGAATAAAAATCTCCTGGTTCGGTATCTCAGTAGTCGGCAAACACAATTACGGTGTTGGCGCCCGGCGGGTTAGGAGCTCGCGTCATCAACACCCGTTTACCAACCCCAGATTTTGATGCACGAATTTTTTAAACAAGTGTTTCTCACATCATATTTTTCTGTAATAACGTTAACAACAGAGTACCTTTTGTAGATCACAGCAGGATCAGGTTCGGTACGTCTCCCTAACAGATCTTATCGAAGGCGATGTATAAATTAAATTCCATGCTGTGCCCCCATTACGTTATCTGGTTAGACTTCGGTGTATTGGGCAGCGATATGTGCGATGTCTTCATTGTTTATAACCTGGGCAGGCGTCGACCAAACACTGCCAGACAGGCCATACACGGCCTAGACTCTAGTC
Source organism: Trileptium ribeirensis (assembly GCA_030248225.1). Classification (NCBI taxonomy): domain Eukaryota; kingdom Metazoa; phylum Nematoda; class Enoplea; order Enoplida; family Thoracostomopsidae; genus Trileptium; species Trileptium ribeirensis. Next base: position 10,746 of record JASANE010006403.1, on the reverse strand, counting down.
ATGATTCCAAATTATTTATTGATATCCAGCTATCGTGTTATTTTCGGACTACGTCGGGTCGGATTCATATTTTTCGTCAAGGTGCGGTTACCAATAATTGCAATTGTTTTAAGTCTATTACTTTGTGTGATGACTCAAAACTATATAGCCATAAAAACAATAAATTAACTAACCTTGCAGTTATTCAGGCCACAATCGCAAAAGAATGAGCCATACTTTGAGTACGACAAATCGTGATCCTTGTGGCAAACTTTGGCGCAAACGGTGCATACACCTAAAAAATGAAAGTTAAGACCGGTTCTAGAAAAAATAGCTGCACTAGGGAACGTTTGTCCAGGCTTGTTTTCGGACCTTCTCAATAGGGGTCATAGTCTAGGGGTCACAGTGTGACCTCTAGATAGGGGTCACAACGATCAATATAGGGGTCACATGGATGCACATTAAAAAATACGGTAAATTTAAATTGTGTTTTGATATAATGAATAGAACAGGTATAGGAAAGTAGCTGTGGCGCCGAAGGCACAAAAATTTTCGACTTATGTTGCTCACAAAACAGATATTTTTACAAAATTTTGATTTGCTGGGAAAAATTTAAGGGGACAAAATCGAAAATTTTAGGGGTCAGCCATCCTACCCCCCTATATCGGAAGCCCGGTGTGTGAGTACTTAATATTTCCTAAAGTATATTAGCACATTTGTAGCCAGCTCGAAAGACGCATATTACTTTGTTCTATAAAACTCGCAATGCAGTAAGACTCAATGCCGCGAACGTTATAAGCAAATCATATCGACTGCACTGTTTTATAAGTTTGCGTGTTGTTGCGCATTTTGAGGTATTGTAACTGATTTCACATGGTTTACTTAATTTGACCGTTTTATAAATAATTGTTTTTCAATAAATAAATACTTTAAAAAGGTTAAGAATATTTTAAAAAGGTTAAGAATATTCTGACAAACGCATAAAATTCTAAACCACAAGAAAAAACTAGTAGTGTTATTTACCTTCACCATTAACCATTCCGCAAGAATGACAGTGATACCAGTGTTGATTCATAAATTCTTTTTGTGTAATAGAAAATGTGCACAGCTTTGAGCTAATGTCGTCGCTTTCACTCTCATCACCACTATCGTCGTCGTCGCCAGGTCCTAAAATTAGCAACACTGCCATGAAAATATTTATTAATTACAAGATGTAACTAGTGGTGGAAACCATAAACGGGCAAGAAAAAAGAAACCCTGTGGACGGTAGAAAGTGCGTTTTTTTACTTCTGTATTGGAAAAATGCCACATTTTATTATTTTATTATTATAGTAGTGGTGAAGCTGAAATAATTACGACAGCCAGGTTATTGGAAAATGGTTAGATAATAATTTGCATTTTTGTATTTTTGAAAAATGCTTTTCACAATTAATACAGCCGCTAAAATAACCGCGAGGTAGCCCATGTGAAACCCTCGTTGTTTACCTTTCATCGTTTGGATAAAATGTAGCAAATATCATTCGTAATAAATATTTTAATTATGAATCCAGGCGCTAAAATCACCCGTGGACTAGGCTAGGAAAGCCAAACATCTGTTATTTCCCTTGTTCCATTTCAAATAATACATTCAGTCGCGAAAATTGGCCCTGGACTAGGTTAAGAAAACCTCTGTGAATTGCATAATAAAATTTTTTGTTACATTAAAAATATACTTATTACATACAGGTTATAAGAAGGTAGCTAATGTTTAGTTTAATGCAACACACTGGTGGCATTGGTTTATTATGTTGGCAATATGTTCCCCTTTATGTTGTAAATATAGCATACTAGACATATCAGCAAAATTTTTATAATATAATTGAAACAGCGGAATACACAAAAGTTTACGTTGGAAAAAAATTCGTGTATATATTACGATTATGATTTGTGACTTTGGCTTATTGGGATACGTTGGGCTAAAGGGATACTATTGTCTACATTTTGATTTCAGATTTGGTTTAGAAAAAAGATGTAATAACATTTTCTGGGCCAGAATTACATTAACTATTGCTTTCATCGTCAGTATTTGGTAATGAATGGTACGATTTGATACAATGTCGGTCTACTTTACGTGCGTACACCATAGTTGTTCTTTTGTCAAAATCCATAGTTGATTCGTTCGCTGCCATCGATATTCCCATTTTAGTGAACGGGAACAAGAGCTCTGTGATGTACGAAAGCAATTTGCGTACGCGCACATTTATCCATTTCGCACGGTTGTCCGCGTTCATTATATGACATACTGAATCGTACAGCTATGTTCGTGGTCTATGTATTATAATACCAAAAAAAAGGCGAGTCGTAATCACGAACTGATTCGTTCGCGTTCACATTTATGCCATCGGTATTCCTATTTTAGTGAATGGGAAAGAGCTCTGTGTTATCCGCGTTCATCATATGACATACTGAATCATACAGCTATGTTCGCGGTCTATGTATTAGGAGACATGTGGTTGCCCCCAGTTTGCGATTTACCCGATCGTAACGTGGCGTCTCCGGAGTCATCTTCCAATTTGGTCCGTTTTAAATTTTTCGTTTCTAGCAATTTAAGGACATTGTATATTTCGCTTTTGTAACAATACTATTAAATTTAGTTTCACGCATAAAACGGACTATCTTGGTGGGTAAACAGCATCTCATACGGTTCTTTAATGAATTATATGGTTTGCTGTTAAGATGATACCAAATACCACTAGGGTGAGATTACTTGTTGAAATGTATAACAACTTGTTTTACTACGAACTTTTAATTTGTTTCTTGCAATACGACATAAATAGTGTGCATTGCGGACTTGTTCAAGCTCACCCTTATCTCAATGCATCAGCTACATCCGCCACCTTAGGTTACTTTTACAAATTGTAAAATTTTTCGGCCTGTAATTTGCGCCTATCCATCTCGCTATGGAAATTTCTTTAATATGGTTAACGATTTTAACTAATCGTCACCTGAACGGGTTAAAACCTATCTATAAGTTTGCTACGGTTGAGCCTAACAGTGGTTTAGTTTATTTTTTTCGAAATTTATTCCTTTCGAATTCATACATTTTCATGGTTTATGCACTTTTTCGGATTTTCATAATCTATTTGTATTAACTTATTTTAGCCTACAAGTATACTGGATTCTCCGAATTTCGACGGGTTCTCCGACAATTCTAATATGGACAATAATGCTTCTCATTCTTCGTTTCACGAAGGTGGGTATCACAACTGGCTTTACACTTCTACTTCTATTGTATTATACGAAAAAAACGCGAGTGGTAATCACGAACTGATTCGTTCGCGTTCACATTTAAGCCATCGGTATTCCCATTTTAGTGAAGGGGAACAAGAGCTCTGTGATGTGCGAAAGTAATTTGCGTACGCGCACAATTGTTCATTTAGCACGGTTGTCCGCGCTCATCATATGACATACTGAATCGTATAGCTATGTTCGCGGTCTATATATTGAAGTAAACGTAAAAAACGCGAATGATAATCATGTATATCTTGTGTACGCTGTCGGATTAAACGTTTTTTGATATTTTCTCCATAAGTAGGACGATGTGGAAAGATTTTACAACTTGTTCCTAGCAAACCCTACCGAATCCGGACTGCAACGGAAACTTAAGTAACCATACCCAGCAAAAAAAATTTTTTTGAACTTTCGCTCTAGATGGATAGATAGATGAAATTAAGGCGGAGATAAATTGATTGCGTGAGAAAAGCGTGTGCCATTGCACGGTCCCACTCTAATTGGATCAGAACTTGCCCCATTCTACGGCAAATCTTACTACTTTCTTGATACCGCCAAGGCGGAAAATAGTAAGATCCAAATGGACTTGACCATATATGTTTTCTATGTTTAGTAACACCCCTGCGGATTAAAGCAATACTTTCTGAGGTTTATTTTGAGTTGCACATCTCAAAGACTGATTTGAGGCATTCCGAACATAAAGAGATCGGCATTCAGAAGATTATGTCCAGTGCGTAGCAAAACAACTGATCTGAATCTGAGTTTATTGAGCTTGTATAGGTAACTCTGCCAGAAATCGTCGCACATACGATAAACAGCTTTCAGTGTCTCCAGCCACCAGAATATTCCCAGCTAATTGCGAGTTTCCTAGAAGCCCATTCGGTTACTTCAGATCTGGCAGGGGTAGCAGAGAGTGGTATGCAAAGTTCATGGCCAACAAAAGGTGAAGAGAATCCAACCAAGCCAGTTTGTCCGGTCTCTCGTTCCCGTCGAAACCAGAGTGTCCTGGTATCCATCTTAGTGCTACTTTGTTATGGACGATTGTAAACCACTTAATAGTTTCAGCGCAGAAAAAATTAGTTTGGAGCTAACTATTGGCGCTGACGATGCCAGGAGTACACCATTACTATCAGCGATTTTTTTTTCAAATTTGAATCTGGGTATTTCGCTGGATATTTTCTATTTTAGCTGGGCATTTTCAGAAAAAGTTGGGTAAAATTTTTCTACACTAGTTATAGGTGAGCATAGGTTGTTTTTGCAATATTGCTGGTAACAACTCGCTCTACGTGTATGTGCTTTAACTTAATATTTTGGGTATAACTATAGGATCTTTTTCTTGATGATGATTTATGCATTTATGAGGTCAGGTCAGTCACATAAGGTGACTGTATCATGTTTTTTGTGGCATGTAGTGCTATTTAGGGTGTGTATATAGCATTTCGCTTGAGTGAAGAATGTATTATTTTTTCGAGACCTATGTGTAAAATACTGGGTATTTTTCTGGGTATTTTCAAATTTTGCTGGGTATTTTCAAATTTCGTGTTGTGAATACCAAGTAAAATACCCAAAAAACCTTGATTGCTATTAGAATTGATGCATATATTTCGTTCCTGCAATCTCATCTAATACGTGACTGACCACGCGCGACTATAGCGTGGACTTCTGCCTGAAATACTGACGTTAGGCTACCTAAAGATACATATATAACTGACTTGGATGGTTCAATAAAGACCCTTGTCGGTCATGTAGATCTATACGTGACCCGTCCGTATAAATGTTTATAGAACATGGAAACATAATGCTTCGCTGCAGCCAGTCTGTCCGGTGTGGCACATAATTTGTCCAAGGGTATGAAACTTCATGCTGTCTTAGCATCATGTCACTGGCTGTAGTGAGCAAGAGTACATATTGTGCTTTCAACCGTTTGCTCTATTCTTAAATGATCGACATATTCTGCGTCAGTAGTCCATAAACCCCCGGATTTCAGTCTGCGGTACCTTAGGATTGCTTTATCAATGTTTTTATATGAATTGGTGATATTCCAAGCAAAGCAAGTGTGACTATATTTGGAATAGTTCTTATCAGCAGTATCACAAGCCAGAGATCAGCAGTATCACAAGCCGCTGAACGCAAGACAATTTCCTTTTAAAAGAATCAACTGAGTGCAATTCTGCAAGACACGATGGCACGTATGCTTTTATTAACCACATAGTGCAAATGAATAAAACTGGTGTCCTAAGCACTTGACTAGTTCAACAAATTCAGATTTTCATTGAAAAGGTTGTGGTCCATTTGTCCACTGGGACACCATTATCTTCTGAAATGCACAATGCCATTATTTAGGTACTGACTTTAAGATCATTCCTATAGCACCACCGTTCGACTTTCGTCAGTGCCGTACGCAGACGATGCGCAGCATTCTCATACTGATACTGAAGCACACGACTGCATTGTCATCTGAATAGATCTGGGTGTGTACACCCATGACATTTTGACCACTCAGGATGTCGTCGACCACTATACATCAAAATAATGGAGATGATATTCTACCATGAAGACACCCCTGGTGACGTTCACCACCACCTTATCTTGATTCATAGTGGCCTGAGCTTTGCTGCGTGTTAGCAAATTTTTGATCCAAAAGGAAATGCATTTTGGAATATCGAATTCCGCTAACACTTTGACAAAAACCTCCGATTTACTGCTGTCAAATGCACCTCCAATATTTAAGAAGCAAGGTAACACAGTGAAAGCTTTAAAGCGGTTTGCTTCAACAACGGAAACAGGTTCATGCACATAAAAGATGGTTAATTTATCTCGCTGATGTCATCACTGCATGTTGTTTGGGATTGAGTTTTGCATCAATCCTACATGTATCGCGCAAGTATCTGTCTAGTGTTTTGAGGACAAAAGAGGAAAGACAAATTGGTCTGAAGAATTTTGGTTCATAGTAAGTGTTCTTTGCAGGTTTTGTAATGAACACGACTTCTGAGATTCTCCACAGTTGCGGAATGTAGCAGCGTGACAAAAATGCAGTAAAAAGATTCAGTATGCTGTATCGCAGCACTTTTTAATAGTGCTGGAAAAATGCCATCTAGCCGTGGAGCTTTAAAGCTACAGCGAGTAGAGATGGTATAATTGCTCTTATTTGAATCGATTATGATGTTGCATATGTATAGAGCTGCTATATTAGCTCTGAGTCCACGATTGTAAAAGCAGTCCATAAAATCACATGCAACAGATGCACGGAAGTGTGTATCCAGCAAGAGCTTCAAAGTGTCTGCTGCAGTTTCAGTCTAATTACCGTTAGGGCCTTATAAATTACACAATTTGGGTGTCCCTGATTTGCTTAGTAACATTCAGACAATGTCGTTGACAAGTTAGTGCTCGATGGAAAAAAGCTAAATCTAATAACAAATTTCTGAAATCGACGGTTTACCGGTATCTGAGGAACAGGTGACCTTGATCCGGTCGTAATAGGCAAAGATCGACTCCTTTCCACGATACCATCGATTTACCAAAATCGCCCATGTAAACATACATACTGGGTAACTAGGTCCAAAATCCTATTGAAAAACCTTCTTGAGAGATACAGCACTACATAATAGTATCTTGTCGGGAAGCCTCGGCGAACCAGGGTTCGTCGTCGCTTCTCTAGAAGAAGCCTCAGTATCTGACCACGTTATTGAGTTATGCCCCGAAATGTAAAAAAACTTTTGCAGTCAACACTCCTATAGGTTGTACATAATGTGTAAAACATAGACATATTTTGCCCAATTTTGTGGCAGCCGTACATAACCAACCATTGAGCCTATATCGCCAAATATTTTTTAATCTTCGGTGTGAAAAGATCTAACTAATAGGAATGGTGACATCCATGGGTCGATTACGCAGTTTTCAGGGAAATCAAAAAACCAAAATCGCAAAATCTTCAAATGTAACGAATATAATACACGTACACCTGTAACGATATCGAAAAATAAAAAGTCCTGAACGGGCGACACAAAAACCTACAGGAACCAGAAACATCCTCCGGAAACGTATAACTAAACCACTAGCTGCGACTGAAAATAACATGAAAAGAGGGAATTCTCCGTAATCTGTAGAAGAAACATCACTGTAAAATATGATTTCTCTTTGTTTCACTCACAAATCTTTGTCATGGGGTTTGTGGTATCTCTCCGAAAAACCACAACTGCACTTCGGCTGGTTAGGGTATTTGGCTTGTGAATTTGGTGGATTATTTTCTTTGGGTTGGTATTTGAGGTGCTGGAATTGTCCCAGCCCGGAGTAAAATAAATAGTATTGGAATATGATTTCGAGCAAAACGGTGTAGGAATGATGTTTTGTTGAGAAGCATATATAGAGATTGGTTGAGATCGGGTTTGCCATCGCATGTAATAAAAAGGCGATTTCGGTGACTTGAACTAAAGAAAGATGAACAGTCATCTTTGAAGGATTGCTCAACAACTGTGTATATTCAGCTAGTGGTTGGAAATCCATTTTATTACCCCCTACATCAATCAAATGTGGCTCACTCCACCTAATACAGCGTGTTCGAGCAAAGCACAGTGTAGGCATACCATGCGTCCGCAGAAGCAAAGCCATATCGCCTAGAAGTATTAAACCATATCCTAAGTGCAAGAATAGCCGGAAAAGCTTTTCTGCTTTCTACAAACATAGGCTGTATTATTTTTCGTCTTCACATATAGCCAGAATGTTAACAGAAACGTAGAACTATTCGCAGTCTTAGATGCGTATTAACTGTCATCTCTTACCGGCAGAATCATCAACAAGATCTAATTCAATGTCTGGATATCCGCCATCAGAATCGTTATCTGCAATTCCTGCAATAATAAAACCACAATAAACTAGAAAAAAGTGGCAGCAAATAAAAGTAAATTCCAGAATCGTAATATTAGCAACTGTTAATTTTTCCTCTTACTGCTATTCACAAAATACAAAACAAATAAATGCTGCTCGAAAGCCCAGTTTCAGTGTTAAAACAGCAGACATGCAACAAAACCAGTATAATTATACTTGTAAAACCAGGACAACGCGATAAAATCCCGGAATAAGGTCGGAGGCACGGCTGCCTCCAAGAAACCCCGACAGAAAAATCACACCAGGGCTAGTTCCAGTCCAGCGCCTCCCCACTCACAGAAGTTTTTGCCCTAACCCAGTGTAGTACTTTATCTTCAAAAGACGACTTCCAATGCGTTCCTACCATAAAACAAAGGTACATTCATAATGTACCAAAACCAATAAATTCACAAAATTTCAAGATTATTAAATTTCGCTAAACAATAATTAGAGCATGAGATCAATCAAGATTTGCATGTGAAGGTGACTAAGAAACAGTGGTAACCTGACTTTTCCGTCGAGGATTTTTCGATATATATTTACATAATTTACTAACACGACATCGACCAGTTTCGAAGTATTTCGGTAAGAGAATAATATGTAAAAGATTGGAAAACGTCAGGGACAAATGAAAATCCAAATTTCGATCCTATTAATTGCCCTCGCACTACTTGCTTTATTTCATGGCTTATTGTAATTTTGCCGAAACATGAACCACAAATGAACGACCGATAACTGTTTGTTATTTAACAACATATAGCAATTGCTTTGACATTTTACTAAAGATTTATTACACCACTTATTTTCGCTATATTATGTGTCTTGTACTGAAATCTTAAGACATCATCAATAAGAAGCCTCTGTGTATGTCATCTCGAAACTACAACACAGAATTGAGATTTTTTAAAATCTTTGCAATAAGATCAATGCGTTCCCGTACTTGCAGAAATCAAGTTCTATTGCTAAGATATACAGAGAAAGCTAACACTTTTACACCATAGAACGAGAATTAATAAAGATTTCCATCACATGGTTTCCCAAAGCAGTGTCGGAAACATATCAAATGCTCTGTATTGAGAGATTGTTCATTTGTCATAAAATGACAGAGCATCATGCGCTGGGTCTTCAACACAAAAAACATGGTTTTTCAACTTTATACACTATAACCGCAGCTTGAAATACCGTGTTTCATCGATAAAAAGAAAAAACAGTTACCGTCTTTCGTAGTCGTTGACTGGAACGATTGGAGTAAATGCCCAAGATAGCTCAATAGACATGTCATCGCCTCTACAGCTGCATCTTGCTGGCCTCCAGTAACGCCATCAATCTGAAAAACGTCTTTACCAAAGCAGTGAGAAAACAAACTCCTACCTTAATGTTACAGGTTACCAAACTTTACTACAATAATAAACCAAGTGACAAAACCCATTTACGGGTCACATAACCACGTCGAAAGTGACATCTAATAGGGCAACAATCAAGTACCATTGTGTATTAATTAGGTTTTGATTGGAACATTAGCCAAACGTTATGCTAGTCTGCTGAATAGTACAAACAATTCCTGGCTATTTCAGCTCAACTGACAAGTAAACTTCATTTATCATACTACAGTTACTATTGGGGCTTCTTTCAATACAGAGCATTTGATATGTTTCCGACACTGCTTTTGGAAAACCATGTGATTGGAAATCTTTATTAATTCTCGTTCTATGGTGTAAAAGTGTTAGCTTTCTCTGTATATCTTAGCAATAGAACTTGATTTCTGCAAGTACGGGAACGCATTGATCTTATTGCAAAGATTTTAAAAAATCTCAATTCTGTGTTGTAGTTTCGGAGATGACATACACAGAGGCTTCTTATTGATGATGTCTTAAGATTTCAGTACAAGACACATAATATAGCGAAAATAAGTGGTGTAATAAATCTTAAGTAAAATGTCAAAGCAATTGCTATATGTTGTTAAATAACAAACAGTTATCGGTCGTTCATTTGTGGTTCATGTTTCGGCAAAATTTGCCAATAAGCCATGAAATAAAGCAAGTAGTGTGAGGGCAATTGATCGGATCGAAAATTCAAATTTTGGTTTCTCCCTGACGTTTTACCAATCTTTTACATATTCTCTTACCGAAATACTTCGAAACTGGTCGATGTCGTGTTAGTAAATTATGTAAATATATATCGAAAAATCCTCGACGAAAAAGTCAGGTTACCACTGTTTCTTAGCCACCTTCACATGCAAATCTTGATTGATCTCATGCTCTAATTATTGTTTAGCGAAATTTAATATTCTTGAATTTTTGTGAATTTATTGGTTTTGGTACATTATGAATGTCTCCTTGTTTTATGGTAGGAACGCATTGGAAGTCGTCTTTTGAAGATAAAGTACTACACTGGGTTAGGGCAAAAACTTCTGTGAGTGGGGAGGCGCTGGACTGGAACTAGCCCTGGTGTGATTTTTCTGTCGGGGTTTCTTGGAGGCAGCCGTGCCTCCGACCTTATTCCGGGATTTTATCGCGTTGTCCTGGTTTTACAAGTATAATTATACTGGTTTTGTTGCATGTCTGCTGTTTTAACGCTGAAACTAACTACGAGCAGCATTTATTTGTTTTGTATTTTGTGATTAGCAGTAAGAGG
>JASANE010006402.1:0-16663 GCA_030248225.1 Trileptium ribeirensis | reverse complement strand
CATATCTTTTATCGCAGAATAACTTAGTATAATTTGTATGCAATATGCAGACGATTACGGTGGTTCTTTGTCTTATGCCGCCCGTCTAACCAACGTTTCGGTTAAGGTTGACGGATTCTGAAAAAGTTTCATTTACGTGGCGAAAAGCGGTTAGAGTGGCGAAAAACGTGGGGTGCAGGGAACTGGCTAAAGGTAGTTGAAAGGGAGTAGCAGTTGGACCTTACGGAGGTGTAATTCTCTATCCCTGCAAACACCATACCTGTTCATAAGGGGGAAAGCGGGATTATGCTCATGACACTCGGGTTCTCTGGAAGGTAGCTACGTCCGCCCTAAGGCTCCGCACCTACTCCCCCACGCGCCATTTCCGAAAACGTGTGGAAATTTTGGCAAAAATTGGGGGAAATTTGCCAGAAATCAATGGAAAGTTGTCAAAAATTGAAGGGAAATTGCGACCAAATTTAAGTCCCACAGTATTTCAAAAATTTATCGCGCCTTGACGACCTCCCCCACCCTCCGGGGCACCCGCAATCCCCTTTGACTTCGGAGCTCATTTATGTATAATAAATACCTATGCAACGTAGCCCAACAAATCTCGCCCATGGACGCCCCAAAAACATAGAGATTTACGCCTCTGGAAGTACGTATTGATGTACAAATAGGCGGTACATTTTAGCATTAGATCTTTCTTCCACTAACTACAAACGATCTAGTGTTTTGTGGCTGCAGATGATGTAGTATTTCTCCAGCTGGTGTGAATGTTTGTAGGTCATGAACGTTTTCATGCTATAGCGAAAAACTGATATGTGCGATATCATTTATTCAATAAAGTTTACTTATGAAATGCATCTGAAGTGTATAATATATTTATACATATTTGTTTATATGTATTATTTTATATGACGTTGACTCTTTCTGTTAATCTTTAGTCAATGATTATTGGCTACAGTTCCTCAAGCATTGATATTAGAGCAAACCCATCGCGATCGCGTCCACGGCGACAATCATTCAATGTCTGCCTAAAATGTACCGCAAACGTGAAATCAACACAACAACCAAAGTGAATCTCTTAGCAGCTGTTTTCGTCCAGTGCTACTATACGCGTTAGAATCATGGTCCGTAAAATGCAATGACATTTTCCGACTATTAACGACAATGTCTAAGGAAAATAAATAGTCATAATAACTAAGTGAGACTATATTTCTGCAGTGCTGCACCAATTTTAACACAATGGCGTATCAGGTGGCTCAGGCCACGTTTTTTGAATGGACAACAATCGACTTGCTAAGAAAGTTGTTGATGGCTTCAGTCTCGCAGGATGGAAAAGATCCCGTGGCAGCTGTGGTGATGTGATCATTAAAGATATGGAACCGTTTATTCACATACTTCTTGGCGGAGATGGCGATGGAAATCGATAGCAGTATTCGATGCAGCGGCTTATCGTAAAGTATGGACAAAAACTTATGAAGTATAGCATACCAATACGGAAGACTTGTTCGACGGTTGCAGATGGATCCAAGAATTTGATGATTGCCGTTGCTTCCTGAAGATCGCGGCCTTGTTCGGGGAGCTAGGTGAGGACGAGACATCGGCGGCGTTTGGCTTCCTCGTCGTCAATTTCGGGAGCGTAGATGACCCGACCTCTGGGACCAGCATGCCGGGTTGCCACATCAGCGAATCAGGGACGAATGGTGGAGAGTGGAGACCGGGTTGGTTGAATCGTTCGAAGCACTTGTGGAACCGGTGTCGCATTGACGGCTGTCGCAGTAGCTTGCCCGTCGGCAGACAGTGAGGCGACATCTTCCTGGAGTTTCAGGAGAAGGTCGAATCCTGGACCACGTTCAAGCGTGTTGAGAGTTGAGGAAGCAGCGTTATTTACTTTGCGTTGGCGGCTTGTAAAGAGGCATTTGTCGTACATTACGAGGATTCGGGAAAGCACTTTGATATCATTGGCAAGGGCGGCAGGGATCTGAGCGCAGTGGTAATGCACCCAACCGTGGCAACCGTCAGAGGCGAAGCATTCGTCACCAGCATCCAGTTCGCAGTTGACACATTTCGGGGGTTTGGGGTTGATGGGTGGATCAGAAATGGTCATTGCGTTGCTGACACGCCGTTGAATCGGAGACGAATGGATCATTGGAAACGTTGGTGAGATTGATGCCAATGTATATATTTAATTTCAATCTGAACACAATTGGAGTTTAACCTGGTGTAAAGCACCAGCACGCACTCTTCTTTCTTTTTCGACCAGAAGTATGCACGCAGCAGGCAATGTCCCATTGAATGCAATTGGGTTAAAACTTATGGACGTAATAACATCACCCTACGCCTGTGATAAAATATATTGTGCAACATATACATAAGATAGGCGCAGACAAGGTGGTAGGGGATTTCCTATCCTAAGTCTCGGAGCCCCCACCCCACCCCCCAATTAACATTTAGCTCTCCTCCATCGAAAGCGCATGAGATTTTTCGGAATTTGGCCACACAATTCGGGGAAATTTGTTTAAGACTACAAAAAATTGGAACAAATTGGCAAAAAATTTTCCAAAAATAAATGAAAATTTGCAAAAACATATGAAAATTTATTCAAATTTTAACCAAACTGGGGAAAATGAGTCCCTAAAAATTTCGAAATTTAGACTTACAACCCTCACGGGCCTCTCGCCACCGCCGTAACCTTTTACTTCCCTAAGCTGACTAACCTCGCGCACCTATGGTACATACATAGCTCGGATACCTGACATTATATGCTTGACAATATTAAACTTGGGGTACCTGCCAGCCGTTTAGGCGCCAAAGAGGGCCCGACACTTCAGGGAGTAACACCCGTTCCCCACCTCCCGCCACCATGGGCATCTATATATTTTACAAAGCCTTCAATAAACTGAAAATCAAAAAGGGAGCGAGTTACGAGCCCCCTTACATTTGAATAAAAATAAATGTATTAATATAAGTTACATAAAAATTTCAATTACGACAAAACAAATGAGCAATATAATAGTGATATAGTTCTAGGCAGCAAATATGTAAATTTATTTATAACTAAGATTTACAACGGAGATATTTACTCAATGCGCAGAGTTATGAATATATATTTTGAACCATAAATATTATTTAACAAAACACCAAAGTAGATTTATTTCAACACTAAACTTTTTAAGTGATTCAAGTGACTTTGTTTTGGTCAACCAAGGTCGTAACGACGCTAATGCATAAAATCTTTCTAATTTTCGAATAGCAGAATGTGTTCACCACTTCCGCTTCGATAGAACTAAGCGAATGTCGGAATGATAACTAAGATTTACAACGGAGATATTTACTCAATGCGCAGAGTTATGAATATATATTTTGAAGCATAAATATTATTTAACAAAACACCAAAGGTGATTTATTTCAACACTAAACTTTTTAAGTGATTCAAGTGACTTTGTTTTGGTCAAACAAGGTCGTAACGACGCTAATGCATAAAATCTTTCTAATTTTCGAATAGCAGAATGTGTTCACCACTTCCGCTTCGATAGAACTAAGCGAATGTCGGAATGATAACTAAGATTTACAACGGAGATATTTACTCAATGCGCAGAATTATGAATATATATTTTGAAGCATAAATATTATTTAACAAAACACCAAAGGTGATTTATTTCAACACTAAACTTTTTAAGTGATTCAAGTGACTTTGTTTTGGTCAACCAAGGTCGTAACGACGCTAATGCATAAAATCTTTCTAATTTTCGAATAGCAGAATGTGTTCACCACTTCCGCTTCGATAGAACTAAGCGAATGTCGGAATGATAACTAAGATTTACAACGGAGATATTTACTTAATGCGCAGAGTTATGAATATATATTTTGAAGCATAAATATTATTTAACAAAACACCAAAGGTGATTTATTTCAGCACTAAACTTTTTAAGTGATTCAAGTGACTTTGTTTTGATCAACCAAGGTCGTAACGACGCTAATGCATAAAATCTTTCTAATTTTCGAATAGCAGAATGTGTTCACCACTTCCGCTTCGATAGAACTAAGCGAATGTCGGAATGATAACTAAGATTTACAACGGAGATATTTACTCAATGCGCAGAGTTATGAATATATATTTTGAAGCATAAATATTATTTAACAAAACACCAAAGGTGATTTATTTCAACACTAAACTTTTTAAGTGATTCAAGTGACTTTGTTTTGGTCAACCAAGGTCGTAACGACGCTAATGCATAAAATCTTTCTAATTTTCGAATAGCAGAATGTGTTCACCACTTCCGCTTCGATAGAACTAAGCGAATGTCGGAATGATAACTAAGATTTACAACGGAGATATTTACTCAATGCGCAGAGTTATGAATATATATTTTGAAGCATAAATATTATTTAACAAAACACCAAAGGTGATTTATTTCAACACTAAACTTTTTAAGTGATTCAAGTGACTTTGTTTTGATCAACCAAGGTCGTAACGACGCTAATACATAAAATCTTTCTAATTTTCGAATAGCAGAATGTGTTCACCACTTCCGCTTCGATAGAACTTAGCGAATGTCGGAATGATAGCTAAGATTTACAACGGATATATTTACTCAATGCGCAGAGTTATGAATATATATTTTGAAGCATAAATATTATTTAACAAAACACCAAAGGTGATTTATTTCAGCACTAAACTTTTTAAGTGATTCAAGTGACTTTGTTTTGATCAACCAAGGTCGTAACGACGCTAATGCATAAAATCTTTCTAATTTTCGAATAGCAGAATGTGTTCACCACTTCCGCTTCGATAGAACTAAGCGAATATCGGAATGATATAAAGTATAAAAATAAATATCTTAGGGCAATTACTCAGCCAGCGAAACGATAATATTGAATGCAATCAAATTTGCCGATTGTATTCACGTTTTATAAGGGTTGGTTTTGTATTCACGCTAAGCGGCCATATATTGTTGACTAATGTTCCCAAAGTAATAACAGCGAAAGCATTGGTTGGTTAGTATTATACATAAATTTTACCCTTAATATCTTTTCTATCCATCCATTGATTGTTCTTTCAGCTAATTTCAGTTGCTTCAATTGGTCACCTCTGCAAGCTACACTTAGCCCCTTTTCATGTCAGTATGCTTTTATACATGTCAATAATGTATGCTACCTCGAGATACAAACCTTAAGATACGTTTTAGAAATAGGCTATTGATTTATCCACATGACGATTTGGTGGTATCTGTCGATGCAATAGATTTTGCTAAATGCCTCCTCTCTCTCGGCTTTATTCGATCTATGTTCGCATTAAGCACCAACTGAAGCAGCAGGTGGTAGTGTATAAATTTGTAATAGTGCTTTAGGCATGCGGCACCTTTTCTCTATGATACTACTGGCATGGAATATAGCGGCGTACTGGTTTAGCTTTTGAGAGTAATGAGCTCATTTATCTTAAGGGACAAAACGAATTATTTTAACGCTTTCGGCCGTTAAAGAGCCAACAAACGCTTTCTCTATAAAAGGCGCAATTCAAAATCGACGAACCTAATCACACGGCAAATATCGAAGATCAAAACTACCTTTGGTTTATTATTATTATTATTGCTTTGTTGTTTATTTTTAATATCACTAAGATTTGTTACGCTCTCAATGGCGGAGAAATGAATTAATTTTATCGCTTTCATCAACGTCAATTGTTTTGGTTTCTATGAGGTAGAGTCTGTACCCCACGCCATACGAACCACGGTGGACGTTTATTCAAAAGGGGAGCAAGTGGGCATTTGAACACCTACTCGATTACGTCGCCGTTCGTTGTTCACTTCAGTTTTCCTGTTTACATTGTACTATTGCAACTATCGTAATTTTTCGTATCTATATCTGTCACGACTTTCAGGGACTTTGCAAAGAAGTGGGGCGGGGGTAGCCGCCATCTCCCCACTTTCGTGAAAAAATCGATCCTTTATAAATTCCTTGATTTTAGTTCAAACACTAGTGTTTTATTGTTGTGATTAGGGCACATACTGCTAATTTTTAAATCTAATATGTAATGTGCACTCAGTCAAGATTTGTTTATTTGTTTGTTTGTAATTGCTAAAATCAGAAACGTCTCCCACATAGAGTTTAAAGTCTAGATTACGCCGCAATGTCATTTCTTCTAGTCAAAAGGGCCTATTCCGCTGTTATCATTTATTAGTTCAAATCCGTTTGCCTTTTTTAGGCCACGTGTCCACGGTACATGAGACACAAATTATTGATTTTGTGCCGGGTCGACCTTTAACGGCAAAATAATTTGGCGAAAACCATATTTTACTCCAAACCAACCTAAATGTATAAAGAGTATCTAGGTGAACTTAGCCTATTTTTGCTTAGCCTATTTCAGCCATGTTTTACAATTAACATGGACAGTTACCGATTAGTTTGGCACGAGTTTTGCCCCAAAACGCTATATCATTGTGTACTTATGATTTAAACAGCTTATTCCTCCAGGGAGTAGTATGATATACGCCCTTATACTTTAACCTCTTTTTACCGAAAATAAACGATGACTAATGCTTTTTCAAACCAGAATTGTTTCGATATTTGCCTTTAGCATTCGTAGCAATTAGCGAGATGATTTGGTTTATAACTAGCTGGCTCAATCGCCTTAGGTGTATTGCATATTGTAGTCATGTACAGTTAGAATTCGATTTTAAATAAGGGGTGAATATGCTAACTTTTAAGGTCAAGTCGGTCTTAGAAATCATGACCTGGCATCGTCTCCATAGCTTTAAATCAACTTTTCACTAGATATAATGCATCATTTACAGTAAGATGTGTGCAGCTAGGACCGAATTCAGTCACAGAGCCAATTACGGCTCGTGACAAAAAGGAGCAGCCAAATCGGGCCCCTCATAACTAAAATAAATAGCTAACTTATGCTAGTATGTTTGTACGAGTCGGAAGCGGCTGTCTCAGGCTTTTACAGCCGGGATGGGCTACTGAAAAATATTATTACTTTCTGTATATTTGTTTATTCGATTGCGTGACACGGAAAATATTTAGCTCTAGGCCCAAAAAAGGCAAGATTAGTAGTACTTAAAGTAGGACACATAAATCCAGCTACAATAAATACGTAAATATCTCCATTTTCAAAATTTTTGTGTACGGACCTTTTACAAGCCAACCTAATAACTATGTAAAACACGCTTTTCATGCATGAATATTATGCTGTTGTAACTGGAAGAATGTTTTAGGAATATATGACTATAAGTATCACCATTTTCCATTTTTTCGTGATTTTCCATTATCGTCTTATATTTCTGGCTTTTAGAACCGATTCGGCCCTTGTGACAATTTCTTAGCCTCGCTTTACTGTTAGGTAATATATTTGTAGGGTCTGGCTCGGCCCAAAAAATGTCACACTGGCTAATTACCAAGCTTGGATTTAGATCCCGACAGACTGTGACAAAATCCGGCCCTGCCCGAAGATATATGCAAATATATATGGTTTTCTACGTAGAAACTTAATTGCATCACAGTCAAAAGATTCAGTTACTTTGTCAAAGTCTTTTCCTATAGTCGCCAATAATCCGTTCCAGAGTTATAGGTCCTAGTGTGTTTAATATCTAAGCATAGATGGCTTTTACATTATTCTGTTCAAAATGTCACGTCATCCATTGATGATCTATATCGCTTTTATGAATTTACCGTTGTCAAATAGTGTAGACATTTTTGGTATTTTTCTAGTAGCTGACGTTAGCTACGGTAGCAGATTATATACCATGCAAATATGCGCACATAGTAACTGTGAAATAATAAAATTTCAGGATTTTTGGTTTAAATTCACTAATGTAGCGGCCAACGTTTTGAAAGATATATTGATAATTTTTACAATTATGTCTTTGAAAAAACCAACCGAGGATAATATGCATTAGCTGTGATCGAAACTGCTATTACGCTGAATTTTTTGAAGTTAAACGTTATTTTTATGATTACACATGTCCGCTAATGTGGTTATCAAAAATGATTATATGGAGCTATACATAGCGACAATCTGACTAATTCAAGCGAAACACCACTATACGATGGATTTTTGGCTTAAAGTAAGCCTCGCTTGCCTCGTTCACATTAATTCAACTAAATAATTACTAAATAAAATGTCAATTTTGGTTCGTTTATTATTACAAAACGAGGACAATGCACACAAAACAAAATTTAAATAAAAGGTTTGATCAACTAGACTCGTTTGATTTAAACTTTGTCGTTATGAACGATACTAAACGAACATTTCGACATTGGTTATGATTTATAAACTTATTGCGGCTCTGATTATACAGTAGGGTCGACATCAGAACATGTAAGCTGGGGAAGTTATCCACGCACTTCGGGAATAAACTCAAAAGATCAAATCTGTCTCAGTTGCTGGTTGTAAAAATTTGCTTTTGCAGACGTAAACTGGGAAAGGTCTAAGCGAAAGTGGAGCGCATGCCCCCCAAGCGCTTCTGCGTGGCGACGCCTCTGTTACCTGATTTATGTAAACGCGCTGCCGACTTCATTTAGAGTTTCGTCTAAAACATTTCTAAACTTTTCATCAGTATATATAGTTATTAATAGCCAGCATCACTACTAGCAGTAGTTAGTTTCGGCTCTTGATGTCACTGCTGTTTAGTTTCATTTTACTTCACCCTTTGATATTATTATTGCTATTATTATTACTATATTTATTATTATTATTATTAGTGCTTTGTCGTTCGTCTTGACGGTACCATTTCGCTGTAGAACAGCTATTAGTGAGATAGTATTTTTATTTAGTTGTTGTTCTATACTCGCGACGCTTTATCATCATCGTCATCAACCGGCGACTCGTCATTTCATTGTTTCGCCGCCTGTCTTTTGAGTCACTGCGCTAGTGCTGCTATCATGAATATCCGTCATGGTGTTGTGCTTAAAAGCGACGATGCACGACGCTGCGTTCTCTAAAATAATAAATAATAATAGTTATAATAATACTTTTTCCGCATCAATCGGCTGTCCGGTTTTCATTTCACCGTGATTTTTGCAATCTACATTTATGCTGCATTTAATTTAAGTTTGTGTTATTGTGATCACGGAGTGTAGAATGAGAAGAGACAAGGGGGTTCGGACCGTCGCTAGTTAAACAGCGAGACTAACCCGCCATTTGTAAGTCCAGATGACCTATGTCGAGATCTAACCGGCACCTACCACTTTTATAAGTCTTTTTAATGTTAGTGATAACCAAACTAAATTATAAGTTAATGTTGCCCCACTTCTAACATTTTGCGATAGATCAGCGGACCTGATTATGATTATTGCCATTAACTAATCCGTCGTGTATTAGCTTAATTTGGAATAAAATTTGATCTGTGATGTCAATTACATATCATCTACAGTCTCCATTGTATAGATTTTACCATTGTGACTTCATGATTTGATGAAAACTGCCAAAGCGGAGTGGCATTTAGTTAAAAGTTTTTTCATGCTGTACTTTCTTAAAGAGATGTCATATACCCTAATTTTTAATACTAGCGAAAACATATCACGTTTTTTCCTTTAACGATCTGTTTTACAACAATTGCATAACTTATTAAAACGTACCATACGGAAGATAAAGATTGGAGTATGAAATTCACGAAATTTACACTTATGAAAAGAACCATTCAGCAGATGGTGTTCAGCTCGCTATGGATTAATTATAGGATTTTTCATCTTTCTTTATATCTCCAATGAATCCAGATGTTTCTTGTTGTTAATCCGTGAATATATATGTAATAGAAGTAAGATATTTTTGGTCCGGCCCGATTCAGTGCAGCTAACGTACCGGGTTGGTCGATCCTACAGTAGATTGCAAACGGGACAGGTTGAATTTTTAAATGTACCGCAACTATCAGGGCGGGTCGATCTAGATTAGTACTGAAGAATTTCGGCCCATTCAAATTTGTAATATGTGGCAATGTAAATCCTTATATGTAAACACTTCGAATCGAAGCTTTTTAAATATATTTTAAATTCCTTTATCAATGCGACAAAAGGCTTTGTCGACTTCGAGGAAAACGAACGTTAAAGATTAAATTTACTAGATTCTTTTGCAGACGGTTGTTTCTGGGAGCCCAATTTATTCGACTTCGGACGATACGAACTATTTGAACAGACCAATTCCAAACATTTAAATAAATATAACATACAATTACCGTTAGCTTTACCCTAGGTAATAACAACCATTAAGGCAACTCACATAATTTTTTAAATGCTTAGCTAATCATATAGGTATAAAAGTAAAATATTTTAAGTAATCAAACGGAAAATACAGTGCGTGTCTGAAGTTTATATTTACTAAATATTGCCAAAGGGTGAGAACCGCTGGTCGACATGAAATACAAATTGTATTGCCAACAGATAACTTATCAGCTTTATAATTTCAAATGTAAATAGAAAAAGGTTCTCTCGACAAAACTACATCACCAAAATTAAGAGCCAAGCTTCAGAACACCTCAGTCGCTCATAAAATAATAAATATAACGGCTGTTTGCAGATGTTTATAAAGATCAGCCATCATAAGATCACACTAGAGTCTCCGAAAGAAATGTGTGTAAATAGGGACGGAGTGTTTAACATGTCTACTTGTGGCGGCCTGCGGGCTAGCGAACTGTTTAGCCAGTTTACATAAAATATGCGATGTAGGAGAAGCTATTCCACTGGATGCATCCTTCCAAGTAATGGCTGACCAAACAGTAGTTTTATAGAACAGTTATACCTATCGG
Organism: Trileptium ribeirensis; assembly: GCA_030248225.1. Taxonomy (NCBI): domain Eukaryota; kingdom Metazoa; phylum Nematoda; class Enoplea; order Enoplida; family Thoracostomopsidae; genus Trileptium; species Trileptium ribeirensis. The sequence continues at coordinate 5,933 of JASANE010006402.1, read as the reverse complement.
TTTTGTTTATGTATTGTAAATGACGACAGTTGCTATTAATGCAGGTCATTTTCTTAGCAGCACCTAGTAGGGAAAAGACGCCAAACCGCGTTCGTAAGCACGAAAGGTTTGCTACAGACTTCGCGCTGAGGATAAAATCCGGCACAGTAGAAACATCACTGTTCATCTGAGCGAACGTACATGCTGCATCATGAAGACGTGTAACGCCCAGATCCCAGACATCTAAAAACTAAAGAAATATTGCAACGCTATGACTGCACGGCAGTCGCCGGTGGGGATATAAAGCAGCTCGAGGCGAGTCGTGGCTAGTTAAAGCCGTGCAATGACAGTTTCCAAAACTTCATAGTTTGCTTCAAAACAACTGATTTGCATAAAATTCTCTAAAAATTTAATTTATTTTTATCAAGCAGCTTTTATTTTTGCATCAAACGTTCACTATAAAACCAAAACTGAATATATATAACGCAAATTACAACGATACTGCGATAACTCAAAATTATAGCTCACACAAATCAAACTTGAACGAAAATTAGGGCTCAGTCGTGCCTGCTGAGTCAGCAGATTTGCGTATGCAGAGAATTTAAAACTAGAAGCTATGTCTGCAAATTCATGCGTGAAATTGAAGACATTTAGGCCAAAAGATTGCAGATATCCACTCCGAAATAACAATACTTCCGCTGGTGTGACTCAAACGTAGATGTTTCAAAGTGCGAAGGGTAAGAGAAATAGGAGACACTATCCAATTGTTTTCACCAGCCCGTTAGGTAGAAACAGTCCACTAGCGGGGTTCCAGGCGCAAAAGCTTTGGAACTAAATCGTGCTGTTGTGCTTCCAGAGTTGCAAAACGGTCAATTGAGAATGGGCCCATCAAGGAATGCATTGCATAAAAAATACTATCCGGCGCTGACTAATCATCCTAATCTAGTACCCTACTGAAAAGATCAGCAGCCCCGTTGCTTTTCCTGGGAACTCATTCTACTTCAATATAAGCACTATGCAGAGCAAAGTAATGCAGATTTACAAATAAACTACCAGAACGATTAATAGAAACCACCCAGTGTTATAGATGAATATTTTTACTGGTGTTTCCTTCAAAACGTCGGAAAAACTAGTCAAGCCCAATTCCACACCTCGCGTTCTCTGAGGGCTGAACTGCTCTTTCTCTTGTAGCTTGTAGAATTCATTTGTTGCACCATCGTTCTTTCATCATAGTTAATCTGGACTGTTGCCACTCCGGATAAGTTGGCATCGCAAAATACCAGACACTCTGGAATCTGATTTGACAAAAGGATGTGTTTAGTAGGCTTCGATCGAATTTTCATCTTTCAAAATAATAAATATCTCTTACAACGCCTGCTAGTAAGGAACAGTTTGTTCCAACCGTCGCGAAAGGCAATGTCACAGTAAATTCCCCTCGTAGACAGTCCCACCAAACTCGTAGTAACAAAGGCCATACTGATAATAGACCCAGAATTCTTTGCCAAAAACGAGCTGATGCTTTACGTATAAGCGCAGACTTCTCCACTGTTAAAAGAACACTCATTAATATCTCTTCAGACTGTTCTAAAAGAAAATTAGACAGATCACTAATAGAACCTAAATGTTTAACTCTTAGAAACAGCATGCCGGCAACATTTTTCGTTTTCTACAAAACCCAGATTCGACAACTCCTGTTGGCACAGACGTGCCTAGTTTAACGCTTGCTCAAAATCGGAACGTGTAATAAAACCGTCGTTCAGATATGTAATAGACACTGACCGACCAACCGATCTCCAATATAACATTAGCGGACGATGAAGCTTTGTGAAAAGAAAATGACCAAGCGACAACCCAAAAGGGAGCACCTGAAACTCAAAAACTAACGATTACCCAAGAAAATCCCGAAAGAATTCAGTCTTACCAGGATTCATATTTAAATGATAATAGCCAAATTTAATGTCAAAGGTAGACATGACACGAGAGATAACAGAACGCTAATTTTCTAACTTAAACTTGGGAGGATTTAAAAGCTGATTTACGAACCTCAAGTCTATAATTAAGAGCTTTTTACCTGATTTTTGGATCGCACCCGAGCAAAAGCTCACAACTGTCGGTATTAGATTCACTTGTTAGGCAAACCCATGATATGCTAAATAGGTAATGGCTTCAGAAACAAAATCCGCGTAAGCCTCAACCGATTTATCATTATTAATGAAAAAACTTAATGATTTTACAAGCGGTAAGATATCGACACAAGCTACCCTTAATATTATATATATCGAGGTTTACCGCATATATTTAGCAATCAACAATCGAAAGGTTCACCATTTTTGATTGATAACTTCAAAAAATTATTGCTTTGCCGCTGGCACAATTGGATTTGTCGAACTTGCCGATAGGACTCTCATAATTGAAGTGACCGAGCACCCGCATTCGAAGCAAGACATCTGTTGCGTTTACGAAGACGTATTCTTTATGGGCCCGAATGCCACAGTAAAGTAGGAACAGAACCCTTGTGCTTAAAGCTGGAATGTAGAATGTAAATCTGAACTCAAAAAACCGGATAAAGCGCACAACGACCGCGATTTGACTGGAAACGATCTCAGGTAGAATCACGCGCCCCGAATTAATCGCCTTCTGAATGTTGAGACAATGTTCAGAAGATTTACCAATCTCTTTAAAACCTTCGTAATTTGCTACAGCGGCCCAGCTGCCTTTTTGAGCAATACGGAAGGGCTTGATCCTGTCTTTTATAGCTTTCTTAGCTTGCTCGAGAACCTCTGCAATCAAACTCGGATGCACTTCTTCACACCGGAAGACATTATATTCTCTAGCTTTTTAAGAGGTTGCTCAATGCGCAATCGAAATGGTCGCAAATCAGGAGCTGACGCGGATTTTGAACACTCCGTAATCAATTATCGGACACCGAATTCAGAAACACTCGGAAAAGCAGACAATAGATACGAGGCATTGTGCCTAACTGGGATACGGTGTGAAATTAACAACGATAAAGCCAAAATTTTGATTAATGAATTATTCATTTTTTGAAATAAATCTGTTGTTACAATTACTTCAATCCTAATACCACTGGTGCTCCTGCGGATTCAAACATTTTAAATAAAAATCTATTGAAAATCATAGATTTACCATTCCCTAAATAAATCTATTTTGAGGGAAGTTCATACTGCAATGAATATTCAAAAATATTAATTTAACATATAAACTAGTTCAAGTCTATTCTTTTGGAAGCCAGAAGCCAGAGTTAAATTTTGCATAGTAATTGCCATACTCGTTCCACTATCTCTGTGCGGTATTCCGTTTTCTCTTTACACAATCTAGGGTGTCACTATTTTCGACTTGGTCTCGCATTCAGGTGCAAGAATTTGTATTTACAAAAGTGGTATTCCATTGTCTCATTCAATGACGATTACTACATAGTGCGAATGACCTGCTGTTAAAACGATAAACCTTCAATGTGAGACTGTAAGGAAATTATTAACTAGCACGCTATTCGACGCCATATAATATTTCAGATCTCGGTCCCGTCTTCGGAGCAGCCACTGCTAAGGTGTACTCGTACTGTCTATGTTGTTAGATATTCCACGCCCTGATCAGTTTGTACTCGTATCAACAATGCTTAAAAGATGTCTGAAACATAGAATGATGTGGATTACAATTGCAAGGCAAGCTTGAACTTCAAACAAGAATGAATATCTCAGTGCAGATTGCATGACATCACATCAATTGTATTTGTAAAATGCCGATGAAAAAACTTTTCACTTTGGATTGTTGAGGTTTAGCACGAATCTCATTTTGGTTTTTATTTAGTAAAGATGTAAAATTGCATGTTCTGCTTTATTTGTCATAATTAATTGTTATAATGAGTATTGCATGTTTATATTTGCTCTCATGTTGTATACTTTGTACATATTGCTAAGCGCCGAACTACCGTTAAATTTAACTTTGACAGTTGAAATGACGAAACAAAAGTTTAAACCAAAAAGCAATACCAGAATTGGGATACTAATGCGTAGCTAAGTCATTAAACTGCCAAATTATAGTCGTGTGTAGTCGTCAAAAAATATTATCTAATCTTACGCTACATAGATTTTGCTACCCCTTATCAATTCATTGTTATGCGCTAATGATTTTATTTTTGCTTATGCGACAATTGAACGCTGTCGAGAATAATTTATAAATAAATACCTGAATCCGAAATTTCTGCAGGCTTGCTTCGGCATATTCGAACGATTGCTTTAAAATAGTTAGCAACCTTTAAAGCTTGAAGTCAAAATATTGCTTAAGCATCTTAAGCCATTTCTATGATTCCAGTATGAGCATTATTCATATTAAACTCAAACCCTAAATAAAATATATATATTTTACCATCGCTAGTTGTGGTGCTGGCACAAACTCCGTGCGTTAAACTGTAGTACTGCACTGCAAAATAAACTGGTGTTCGCTGTTTGTTACTTTAATTGGCACTTCCTTGGCTTTTGCCTGTCATTATATTTCAAAAACTACTGTCATAATTTGTTGTTGTTTGTAGCGTTTTTCTTCCCATTTATTCTTCGTCTATGTCACTACTAATGGGTACTAAAAACATGTTTCCCACTTCGAAGACGTGCTTTAATGCGTTGGTACACTTCTAGCAAGGGCTTAGTTGCTATAAATAAACATCTTATTTTCAGAGCAATATTATAAATTTAATGAAACTATATTTGTTTTTGACTTAGTGTTCGAAAGAAATAATAGTCGACGCCTTATAAGCTTATCCGTTGCTGTTTAGGAGGACTTTTGTGATTATGATGTTTGCCTACATTTATATAGGTTATCAACATAAGAAGTGTCAAGCTCTTGATTGGTGACCTAGTGAGGTGGAACTGTACATGATTCATAGCAACCTAAGAACGACAAGATTTTCCATGTTCGTAGCTTCTGGTCTCTGCAATTCTTGCTCAATATGCGAGGTACCATGGAGGTCGCCAAGTCTTCGAGGAGGGGAAAACGGCCATCAGCTTTGCAGAAAGGATCAGCCGGTCAGAGTGAGGGTGGGTCGGACCATTTATCGGGGAGATGTAGGGGTGGCTGTCCGACGCCTCAATTTGGGTAACACCCTACCCCTGGGAACATGTACGCTATCGTACCAATTACGATATTTGAGCATCGGATCGCGTTATAGTGGCCTGGTTTCACGAATAATCCGTGTCATGCGGAGTCACACATATATGAGCCTTGGCTAAACGATTTGAGCATTGAATATAAATTATTATTGTTGTACACACGGTTAAAGACGGTTTTGCATAAAAATTCGTATACATTCATCATATAAAAGTTTGCAAATTTTCCAGCGCTAAAAGTATGTCTTTAGTCGTTCAGTTTACTCAAAAATGGTTGAACTTCTTCAAAATCGCCTTAATTAATCTGAAAACATCGACAAAAATAAGATTTGTAAAGTAGAATTCTTTGAATACACAATTCTAAATGTGATAAATTAAAAAGACACAACCTTGCGCCAAGATATCTTCAACAGAAGTATTTTCAATGCTATTAGTCAATTTAATATTACGATTCAAACGTTATTTGCTCAACGCGTGCAGCAGCAAAAATGTAAGATTATCTGTGCAAGCAATAGTTCCAAAAATCATAATCTCATTAAATTTCCATTTCCACGGAAGAGACAAGCTCTCTTGACAAAAGACAAAAACGAAGCTTTGTTTCTGTGTTCTAGTTTGCTAAATGAAGTTTGGTTATAGTAAACATAGTTTTTTCGAAAGCGCATCAAATTCTTTAATATTCCGCTTTAAAATTTTGTCGTATTTATGGCGCTTCCATGAGTTTAGCTTAACATGCTTATTACACGTACATTCATCGGTTTTATACTACAGTAGTGAATTATAGTAAACTTTATTTTTAGCCGTGGTCATTCTGTGACACCTAAATATTTTCTACTG
>JASANE010006401.1:0-53318 GCA_030248225.1 Trileptium ribeirensis | reverse complement strand
TTCATTTGCTTTATCAGTATCGTCAATAAGAACATTCTGATTAGCACCCAACAAACATAGTATTTCACTGCTTACTTTCAGCTTGGTTTTCAAATATTTATAAAATTTTTTTGGTATCCTTTTTATTGATAACACGAGATTCGAAATTATACACATCTTGTCTTTTTGAATCGCGAGCTGCCTTAGCCGCTTTCAACCACTTGGTTTTACTTAATACTGATGGAGTATTTTTATACAGTTTGTGACACAATTTTTGCTGTCTATGTAGCAATATTGTTTTACGAGACCATTTATACACGGCAATTGACGATATATGATACGTTGGAACAAAACAAGAAACTGCTTCATTAATAACAGAGTTAAGAACAAGTAACATATCATTTACACCAATGCACGTGGCAAAACGATCACTGCAGTCGATATTTGAAATAAACCTATTAATGTCGTTAAAATCAGCTTTCGCAAAATTGCTAGAAGCAATAGTGCATTGCTCATGGATGGAGAATGGACCGAGGAATTCCTCAACTAGTAAATGATCCGAATGTCCAAATGAATCGCTAACTGCTGTAATACTACAAAGATTTTGTTCATTAGAGAAAACTAAGTCGAGAATATTACCGTCCCTATGAGTAGACTCAAGAACTAGTTGTTCAAAACCATAGGTTAATAATAGATCAGAAAATTTAAGCTTATCTGCAATGGTAGGAAATTCACTATTACACCAGTTAATCGAAGGAAAGTTGAAATCTCCAAGAATAACTGTAGGCTCATGCACCGATATGTTTAAAATGGACTCTAATTTCTCAGTTAAATTTTCTACGGAACTGTGTTTATTTGGGGTTGGAGAAAAATTAAATTACTATAAGTTTAATTTTTTTCTGTTTTACTTTATTTCCAAAGAAAATATTAAATTGAATCAACTCAATAAATTCGTTAGCAATTTCATCGAGAACAATATATCGATATTTTTTAGGAATCAAACATAGTACACCACCTCCTCCGAAACCATTACGACGGTCACGCCGAAGTATATGGAAATTTTTACCTAAAATACCAAAAAACTATTAGAAGTAGAAGAAGTAAGTTTAGATTCGGTAATAACAATTATAGAATTGTAATATTCTGAACACAAATAATTTAGATCGGGTCCTTTAGAAATTAGTCCATTAGTATTCAAAAGCTATAGACCAATCGTTTTAGTCGCAGTGGTTCGACTATATTGTCTCAGTTTCCCGAACCAGAGAAGTAACCAGCACGTGGACCAGATTGTATTCCAGGACGCGGAATGATCTGCTTATGTCGAATAATAACGTCTTCTTTATTACGGCGTCGCTCAATTAATTCATTACGTAGTTGTCGATCCTTAGTTCGTTCAGCAAAAGTCAAGTCAAATCGTACAAAAGGTCGAATGCGTAAGCCATTTAGTGAAGAATCACCAGTAATAAGATTTTTAGAGCCCTTTAAAAACGACATTCGATCTCCAGGGTAGCCCTCTGCAAAACATATTTTAAGAACTCGTTTTTTATAGGTTTTAGGGCCATCGCGAAAAACCTTCCGAATTGCATTAGTGTCAATCGCCAGTTCCCTGCAGTAGCCTTGAACCTTTTCCATATCTAACTTGGTTTGATCAACATCATTTTCCGCATTTTCAGGTAAGCCAACAAAAACAAGGTTACGTCTTTTATCTCTTTTTTCAAGAGCTTCCTGAACAATAAGCGAAGTTTGTGTGTGAAAATCCTTCATGAATTTAGTAAAAAATTCTTGACAGGCATTACTAGCAGCAGTTAATGCAATTGTGGCAATACGATCAATTAAATCCATAGAAAGTTGAATAGGGTTAGAATTAGCATCAGACTGGCCAGTTTGTTGTAAGGAAGCCGGGTGATGAACAAAAATGCGAGCATTTGGAATATCGGAAATAATCTCTGACTGCTTCTGCGCCGTTGTCCGTGGAGCACAAACCTTGCAGATATATATTCCATCGTCAGATAAGTTTATCACAGAGCTTAGATCATGAATACTTAAACCCAAACATTCATAGTGATTGTATTTAGAGCAGAGGGAACACTGTACCATTGCGCCATGATCTTGATGCGCACACCAGCAGTCAATATTTGAAGGGTCTACAGTATGAATTTCCTTGACGGGACTTCGCGTAACACCCATTTTAGGACAAATCGAATTAATGCTTGATCCGAGTAAAGAATTGTAACTGATTTAATGAACACGCTAACTCGCTTACGTCAGAAACAATATCTCACAAAACAGGTGAAACAACAAACAAATGAAAACGAATAAAGCTAATAGTTGCAACAGTTAATAAAGAAAGAAAACTAACAAACGAAAAGCTTGAAAATTTTAGCAGTTCGCTTGAAGAGATATTGATAATGAATACAATACAATACAATACAATACTAGCAATGTGATGTATTTAATTCACCCATCGCAGCAGACATCTAGCGATGTCCCTTGAAATTCGTTCAGGCCTACCTGCTTAGTCACTTCGGATACGGGACTGATTGAACTGCGCACTTACTAGCAATGTGATGTATTTACCCTAACCATCTCAGCAAGCATCTAGCGATGTCCCTTGAAATTCGTCCAGGTCTACATGCTTAGTCACTTCGGATACGGGACTGATTGAACCGCGCACTTACTAGCAATGCGATGTATTTAATTCAACCATCTAAGCAGCCATCTAGCGATGTCCCTTGAAATTCGTCCAGCCCTACCTGTTTAGTCACTTCGGATACGCGACTGAGTGAACTGCGCACTTACTAACAATGCGATGTATTTAATTCAACCATCGCAGCAGACATCTAGCTATGTCCCTTGAAATTCGTCCTGCCCTACCTGCTTAGTCACTTCGGATACGGGACTGATTGAACTACGCACTTACTAGCAATGTGATGTATTTACCCTAACCATCACAGCATTCATCTAGCGCTGTCCCTTGAAATTCGTCCAGCCCTACCTGCTTAGTCACTTCGGATACGGCACTGATTGAACTGCGCACTTACTAGCAATGCGATGTATTTAATTCAACCATCGCAGCAGGCATCTAGCGGCATCTAACGTTATCTAGCGTTATCCAACTATGCATTTAACGCCTCAGCATTATTCAATGTTTGCGTGAAATTACATTATATGCTAAACTGTAATAAATTACATTATATACTAAACTGTAATGCACTACACATGACAGGAAAATACATTAGGAGCAATAATATATACCTTTCAATGAATATTAGCTAACGACAAGGCTAAAGCTAGAGCTTTAAACCACGATATATTTATGTATGCAATATTTTTTGTTGCATCTGTTTGAGTGTTTTGTACGAGACGAGAGATCCAAAAACAATAGTCAGGACTTACGCCCTGAATAAAAACATAGGTATAAAACCAGTAACTCTATCAAGATTACAGAGCGAGATGAATCATAGGTACGCCTACGTCTTTTGCATGCACAAGCCACAGCTCTCGATAACATATTCGATATGCTATATGTGGATATCACATGTATAGCGACTATGCCGGTTCGAATGAGCCCAAGTCCATGAAAATCGGTTAAGTCGTTCCCGAATTATGGCCGATCCTCGATCTTCACAGACAGATTTTATAAGTGTTCACCCTTGCAACACACATTTTCCGCTACGTTGCGCTATGCTCTGATAAAACTACTCTACATTTGGCAAACTGTATGTACAAAAATCTGGTCAAAATAGATAGTTAACTGCAGCTACATGCGGCAACAAGTCTTGATAAATTACATATTCTATTACAGAAGTTAGGATTACTAATTGATGCAATAGCTGATAGTTCTGGTTTTTCAGTAGACGACCGGAATTTGTTGCTCAGTAAATAAATGTAAACACTTTTTGAAAAATAGACCGAACTACACATATATGTGTGTTAAAAATATACATGTGCGACAGGGATGGCATATAAATAATTTTCGAGTTCAATTTCATTTCTACCACAAACTTCATGGGAAATTTTGATGGATATTTCCAGGGAAATCTTTACTGAAATTTATACGAAAAATTTGTTTCGCCAATAGAATTTTGACAAACTTCATGGGAAATTTTGATGGATATTTCTAGGGAAATCTTCACTGAAATTTATACGAAAAATTTGTTTCGCCAATAGAATTTTGACAAACTTCATGGGAAATTTTGATGGATATTTCTAGGGAAATCTTCACTGAAATTTATGCGAAAAATTTGTTTCCCCAATAGAATTTTGACAAACTTTATGGGAAATTTTGATGGATATTTCTAGGGAAATCTTCACTGAAATTTATGCGAAAAAATTGTTTCTCCAATAGAATTTTGACAAACTTTATGGGAAATTTTGATGGATATTTCTAGGGAAATCTTCACTGAAATTTATACGAAAAATTTGTTTCGCCAATAGAATTTTGACAAACTTCATGGGAAATTTTGATGGATATTTCTAGGGAAATCTTCACTGAAATTTATACGAAAAATTTGTTTCGCCAATAGAATTTTGAAGCGGATAGAGTATCACCAAATAATTGTGACAGGCGTTTAATTGCCTTGCTTGTCCACGGTAAACGGTAGCTCAGTATCTAGCATGTAACAGCTAGTCTATTGAGAATTGCTAGGCATCGCGGAGCCGTAGGGGCAACGTTCTAAAGCCATTTGTCAGTTCCAGCCATGTATCCCAATTTCTACTGTAAGTTACAGAAATGAGCCTATTTTTCAGTGACAATCCGGTATGCTAAACATAAACGTATGTCTAGACAAAACCAGCCACAAATATTGGCACACGATAGAACGCAAGGAGTTGGCCGAATTATATGGACAGAAGTTAGTGCATTTATATTTTAATTATTTAACAATGTATTTAGATGTGACCGACATAATTAATTCCATAAAATAACATGGTTTGCTTGGCAATAATTCATACTGTTGAGGTGTCAATTGGGAAGAGCATGCAGTACACATAGACAAGATTTTCATTGTTTCTAAAATAGCCAGAGATTGATTTTTATCCTTAAGTGTAAATCGCCTTAATATTGGCCATTATCTTGCAATTTTAAGGATTTAATAAACAGTTTGGCAGCGTGACCAGAATGCGCATCGCTAGATATACGTTTGTACCTATTTGCACGCTTCGTACTTGAATCTAGAATCAGGTTTGTATCTGGCAGCTGAAGTAGAGATACGTGATTGAGCGGGAGTCGCCCAACGGCGATGAGAATACCTTCCTGGCAATAACTCAACTCGGCTAAAATATACGTTACGTATTGCACTACAATCGTAGTCGAACGACGAGTTCAAATTTTTGGCGTTATTATTAATGAGATATTTTTCATTCCAAATGCCAAAGAAAGCCATTAGCAAATTCTAGAAACACAAACTAATTGTTGAAACCTTTTATGCATTAAGCAAAAAATATTTCTATATTTAAATGGAATGTTCCACATAAAATAAAATCATTTTCATTTCCATTCAATTTCTATGAAAATGTTTATTTCTGTGGCATCCCTCATGTGTTATGGTGTAATTTCAACATAGTATGAGCGTATTAAGCTGTTACAATCGTCATATTTAAATGTGCTTGCTTATCCGGCTTTATCGACAGTAAAAAGAAGAAGTATATAAACATAGGTAAACTGCGCAAGCATATGGCATCCCTCATGTGTTATGGTGTAATTTCAACGTAGTATGAGCGTATTAAGCTGTTACAATCGTCATATTTAAATGTGCTTGCTTATCCGGCTTTATCGACAGTAAAAAGAAGAAGTATATAAACATAGGTAAACTGCGCAAGCATCAAAGCTTCATGAGAACACCCAAGCTTGTGGTTTTACGTTTAAAATGTCGTAAAAGCCGTCATAGTTATCAATATCGAACTGTGTTCTATATAGACTAGTATCAAGCAAACGCATGGAAACGGAGCAAGCATGGCCCAGGGAGTAAAGAAATATTCCAAGCTTGGAATATTCTCATCACTGGTGTTTGTGTGCTATTAAAAATTTGTTGTGTTAAAATGATCCGATCCTAAATACCACCCACAGCTCTGCAATGATATGATACATCAACAACAGGTCTTCGACTATAATATCATCGTATCTGATGTGCGTGGAAACCTATATAACAACGTTATTACGCTCGCAATGCGCGATAGTATGTTCCAAAAACCAAAAAAGTTGTTCCGCGAGAATAAGTCTGCAGACCCTAAATCACCCCATATTACCATCGAACGACAACATGCAGCAATCATAAATTTACAGCAGGAATATTGTATTAAGGGTACTCGAAAACTATATGCAATTGGCGTAACATTCGTTTCCTGTAATAACATGTTACAAAGAAATTGTGTTATGTGAAAATATGTCGACATACCCTATTTGGACAAATGGCGGCCCAGGGAATCACCTGAAAAACGTGGTGTACAGTAAAGTGATGAACTAATGTCAGGAAGTGGTCTCCAGTTTGCGAAGAGTCAATATCAAGATATAGATTACGAAAAATAGATACCCGAATAGCCAAATTTCAGAAAGTATGATCCTTCACCCATTGGAATCTATTTTGATCTCGAAGACATGGACGGCGAATTTAACGTTTAACGGATGGGCACGAGTATTGAATTTTTGATCTAATAAATAATTGTGAAGATCTGTCTGATCGGCGATGAGCTATCATCACAAACGAACAAACAAAATAGATTTTACGATCTTTGCCGCAAGCAAAGCAATAGGAGAAAACTCCGCTTGCACCAAAATTTTTATAAATCTCAAAAATCTGTTGTATGCACTAACCACGTATAATCCAGAAAGGACACCGAGCAGTGTACAAAGCTGTGAGTTTTCAAACGGTGAACTTGTTGACGTAACTACAAGTATCCTTCTTGCCCCGGCCGAAATAGCTCTATAAAGCAAATAAACACAGGAACTGTTTTATATCATTTTTAAATTGTTGCATAATATATTCCACTAGATTTTATTCTACTGTATCCAAGTAAACCATAGGGTAGTTAGAAAAACAACTAAATTAGAGCGGCGGTTCAAGAGGCGTCGGCAGCACACTGACACAGGTTTAAGGATAGATTAACCCCCATATTATAACCGAGGCTTTTACAATAAACAACGACTTTAATTATGGCATAAAGAACACATCTCACCACACTAAACTCCTGCGTTATATAGACCTACTGACTGCACGTATGAAACTTTTTTGCTTTTTTCTTAATCCTTTCCCATATAGTGTCTCAGATATGATACAAGGTACATTGTGAAACAGTACATTTGTAGTGTTTGTCGTGCGGCGTGCTTTGCATGTGCGTTATTATTCGCTCACTTTGCGAGGTTCTTTAAAGAACAGAGCAAAAGATCACAGATAGCATAGTGGCTAGCATACAAAGCTCGCAACCAAACGATCCTGGTTTAATTCGCCGCTACCGAAAAAGTTTCTTCAACATTGCATGAAACGCAGATTAATCCATGAGGTAAATGGTTAATCAAAATTTAGACTATCGGTCGATTAGCCAATTCCTGCATAATGTCTCACATATGATACAGCGTTCGTACATTGTGAAACGATACACTTGTCGTGTTTGCCGTGCGGCGTGCTTTGCATGTGCGTTTTTATTCGCTAGCTTTGCGAGGTATATTAAGAAACCACTCAAACATTCATAGATAGCATAGTAGCTAGCAACGAAACGATCCTGTTTCAATTCGCAACCCCGACAAATGTTTCTAAAAAATTTCACGAAAAAGCGATTAAAAATGCGGCAAAGGGTTAAAGCACTTTGATATTGATCCAATTAAAACAACTTCTATGTCTCATGATTTTTTACATTGGTTTAAAACTCACTAATATAAATAAAAATAATACTGTTCTGACAAATTTAAGAGAATTTTTCATAAAAAAAGTAATTTATAAAATTGCAAAAAAACTACGCTCCATTGATTTCCTGTGCCACGTTGGGCGTGTCAACTATAAAATTTTGACTACTTAAAAGCTTGCATCCAGGTCAGGGACCATGATATTTTTAGATCTAATAACATTGATATTTAGCAATGGTCGATTTAAAAACTATTCCTTCATTTATTTCTATTTTTATGACTATAAGCATAAAGTGTGAAGAACATTAATTTCTACATAATCATAATGCAAATACTGAGCACGTGACGGGCTAATACTAGAGAACAGTTAGTATAAAAGAAGCGACAAACCACAGCGACGGAACGTTAGGCACGATACTTTGTGGTTCTTATCTCATAGTTTCACTGTTATGTAAGTTCGTCATGACAAGCACTAATGTCTCGTCTGTAGGTATGAACCATTCTTCAAAGCGTAGCCAAATATTGATCAACTAACTTTCTGGCTCCTGTGAATCCGGCTTCTGAATATCGACGAACGTCATCGTAGTCACGGTTTACGGGACCAGTTGGTGAGTAAATCTAGAATGATTTATGTTGTGCAGTAACATTACTGTATACTGATGTTGGTGTTACGACTGTGAGTTATCTTAACAACTACTCTAAGCTTAAATACTATAACCCTCATGTATGCCGAATGAGGAAGTTGATCTCGGTGGCGTCCGTGCGGAAATATAGAGTTGTTATCCACTGTACTATAGACAGATGGCAAACTGATATCATAAGCATTGTAAAAGAAAAAAACGAAAAAAGCGAACTTAATAATGTTTTTTCACAGCAGTATATATAGTTTGCGCCAACTATTAATGTGTCAATATCGGCATACCACTGGTCGTACTACCTATTCTAAGGTATACAGTGGAACAGTATTTTTATAGATCGCGGAGGAAATCTACATTACATACTGTCTAAAACCAACGAACTCAAAATTTCTTTATGAGTTATATCAATTTATGGTCGAAAGGTCACTGAATTTTATGAATAAAACTTTAGAAAAGGTGTTGTAATTACTGGACGTGGCAACCGAATTGAAACTTTACCGAAAAGAAGTAATGAACAATTCAGCCTCAGTTAGATGCTAATAACGGGAAGTTATGCCGTTTGAGTCGGTGCTTAAAACATAAATACCGATGCAGTTCATGAAATTACACTGGTAGATTGGCATATCGTTGCAAGGTTAGCTGATAAGTTCAAGGTAGTTTGACAAATCAGTCCCAGTCGATTTGATTGACCGCGCCATCTACACATGCCATACGTAGCGTCAAAAGCAAAATCTGGTTAGGGGGCAATTTCCGTAATACTAATAATTCTGGTGTGGGATTCACATTATATGTCTCACAAGTTCGAACTTTTGTCCCCTGTAGTGACGACTGAATTGTGTAGACATGTGAAAGTTACACCCGCGCAATATAATAAATCCTGACAGTGTCAATCATACCCCTAGTTACTACATTTGGAAGTGGTGTATTTTTATTTATATAAACTGACCTTGTGTTTGGCACCTCAGCAATCAAGACGTATTCCTTCCGGTAAATTTCAGAGTAAAAAATGGTCGGATTCCCGTTTTAAAGCGAGTTAATGAGAACAAATGTCTCATATTTTTCAAACATAGCTAACCTAAGTCCTAACACCTTACAAACTATACACAAGTTTAAACGTTGACAACAAGGCCAACTAGAGCTCCAACTGTTGGAACATTATAATTTGAATCACAGTGCAAATGCGTTAAGTATTTTTAACACTACTAAAGCGAGCACCAAATGCATTACATTAAGTTATGCAAAACTACCAAAATTATGTTATCAAACATGCTTGAGGTCCTAGGTCTCAGGTGGGTAGCGGGTCCTCGGTGGGGAAGGGTCAGCTTTCTGTCTCCAGGTGGATCATGGTAAACGTTCTGTGCCGTACGGCGTGCATGCGTTCGACGCCTACGGTGCCACCAGGAGTGGATGATCGGACGACGTGTCAGAGGGTCGGCGCTTCGCGCAGAGGGGTCCCACGCCTCAAGGGTACCCCGTACCACTATGAGCATGTATGATTATCCAACGCTTACCAATCGCCCTGAGGGAAGTACATCTGCAACAGGGATCACGGAAGCGCCGGATTTCGCAGAAATATCAAGCTAAAACTATAAAACATATATAAACGTGTGATAAACAACAAAGTAATAGGGGTACGACTAAAATTTAACCCCAAGCTACTACTATTATAAACGAGGTTAATGAATTTCCAAACCCAAACCTGCATAAGAATTAGTAAACGTAGCAAATTACAAAAAGTGAGCGGAGCAATACCCAAAGAACATTTGATCTTATTTGTGTATACATGTATTTCAACTAAATATTTAATCAATATATACAATTATCAATATCAATTTATCAATGAGAAATATAGACACAACCTTAAATTGATTACATTCCATATGTATAATACATGTTATATAATGCAGCGGTCATAAGCGCAGGTCTCAAAATCATGAAGTACTTTGTTCGAACCTTCTGTTTCGCATTCATATTTTTGCACAAAATAATAAGGCAACGTTGCTTAACAGTACCCACCTATAGATGGGAACATGTTCTTTTGGAAAGCAAGCAGGGCTGCAGTGACGAAACCGGCATTTCTCCGAAGCTTGTGCTTTGGCTACTACCACCGCGATCAACACCCACATCCCAAGAGAACTTAAGCACTTTTCAATACCCGACTATATTCAATATATATTTAAAATATATTTGACGTCGCGACGCGCGTTGTTTTCCGGCTGTGCGAAATATGATAAACAGGCAGAGACATTGTGCAGTGTCTAATACTTGTGGGTAATATCCAAGTCTAACAAATGGGTAAACTGCAACTTGTCAATCAACAAGTGGACATGGCTACATCGAATGCAGTGCAGGTTACGGAATGAAACCCGGCTGTGAATAGCTATAATTGGTCTATTCTTTACATAGCAAATCCATTGATGTGGCTTGCATATTAGAACGTGGTATCGATGGTCGGTTTTTTATGTTGTTTTTAGTATTGAATGAATGTTATGTCAAAATGTTAATTAACACTGTGCAGAAGTTATCAAAAGCCAATCATCCCTCGTAAAAGCGCAGCTTACCTCAACACAATACCAAATGTTCGAACAAAACTTCAAATTCAATTTTCTAAGGAAAAAAGTAAAAACATTTCGAACAACAAACATGAGTATTATGCGATTACAATGTCATATGCCAGAACTAGTTATATTGTTCTTCCAGTTTACCGTATATACACTAGTGCTGCGCGTAGCATTAAAGTATATAAATATCATTCTCTAACCAAAATTAGACATGGAATCTTAAGTAAACCTATGAATATTGTCCAGTCTGTGCTGTGCTATAAAAAAGAATAAAGACGATAAAAAATGTGAATTGCAAAACTAGTCTTCAATACTTCATACTAGGTTTCGCTCAAAAATTTACACATAAGCAATACTTGTTTATCATAGACAATTATATATATTCTCCAACTCTTGCTTTTAATGTCAGATACTTCTTTATGATGTATCGCCTTATAATATGTTTTTGTTTTGTTACATGAGTTGCTCTCGGCAATACTGCTTTCGGCTTTCGCGTCAATGTGCATGGATCATAATGTATTCCAATATTTGTGTAAAATTGCGATGATTGTTATTAATTTTTTATTCTAACTTGTAATATCGTACACGTCATAATGTTGCAAGACTTAGAATGTGTTTTTGTTACACGAGTTGCAGTCAGAAACAGCGCTTTTTGAGTTTCGAGTCACTGTGGAGGGAACGTGTATATCTAATAATTTTGTAAAATTACGATAGCTGTTTTTATTTTTCTTCACCATAACGAAATCTACATGCATGTGACAGCAGAATTTTTTGCGCCTTTACTAAAGGCAATTTCCAGCTGCTAATCGCAGGAAAAATGTCAGTCATGAATTACACCTAGCTATATCATAAGATCATATATATATATATCATATTTATATTTCGTAAGATCATATATGTTCGAATAATTATGTAAAATTGCCATCGCTGTTTTTAATTTTCTGCACCATAACTAATTCTACATGTGGCTGCAGGATTTTTTTGCTCTTTACTAAAGACAATTTCCAGCTGCTGATCGCAGGAAAAAGGTCCGTCATGAATTACACCTAGCTATATCATAAGATCATATATATCATATTTATATCTCGTAAGATCATAAATATTCTAATAATTATGTAAAATTGCCATCGCTGTTTTTAATTTTCTGCACCATAACTAATTCTACATGTGGCTGCAGGATTTTTTTGCTCTTTACTAAAGACAATTTCCAGCTGCTGATCGCAAGAAAAAGGTCCGTCATGAATTACACCTAGCTATATCATAAGATCATATATATCATATTTATATCTCGTAAGATCATAAATATTCTAATAATTATGTAAAATTGCCATCGCTGTTTTTAATTTTCTGCACCATAACTAATTCTACATGTGGCTGCAGAATTTTTCGCTCTTTACTAAAGACAATTTCCAGCTGCTGATCGCAGGAAAAAGGTCCGTCATGAATTACACCTAGCTATATCATAAGATCATATATATCATATTTATATCTCGTAAGATCATAAATATTCTAATAATTATGTAAAATTGCCATCGCTGTTTTTAATTTTCTGCACCATAACTAATTCTACATGTGGCTGCAGGATTTTTTTGCTCTTTACTAAAGACAATTTCCAGCTGCTGATCGCAAGAAAAAGGTCCGTCATGAATTACACCTAGCTATATCATAAGATCATATATATATATATTATATTTATATCTCGTAAGATCATATATATTCTAATAATTATGTAAAATTGCCATCGCTGTTTTTAATTTTCTGCACCATAACTAATTCTACATGTGGCTGCACGATTTTTTGCTCTTTACTAAAGACAATTTCCAGCTGCTGATCGCAGGAAAAAGGTCCGTCATGAATTACACTAGCTATATCATAAGATCATATATACATCATCAGGGCCGCCGCTAGGATGTCCGAGGCGCCCCCCCAGCAGGCTGCGAGGCCCCCCCTCTGGCTGCGAGCCCCCCCCCCCAGCAGGCTACGATGCCTCCCCCCAGCAGGCTGCGAGGCCCCCCAGCAGGCTGCGATGCCCCTATCACATTTCTTAACTAATGTAATCGTTTTCCAATACACTTACCTTAAGACATTGTACTCTAAAAATTTGCAAAGACCGTGTACCCTTAAATTTGAGAGCTGTTCCTTAAATTAAGATAGTATGCATGGTCATAATTTTATAAACAGTCTTTGCAATATTTTAAAAGCATCCTTATAGCCTGCTCCTTTGTACGTTTGCGCTTTGAAGCACCACTTTCGAATACCCGTTGACTCATTTCACGAACACATATTTCATATATCAAAATTTAATATTATTATGCCTAAATTATAACAAAATTACTAATACTAATATTTATTTTAACCACCAAGACTTATCACGCAGATAACACCGGAATATAACCAGGGGCCTCAAGGCCTCTACTAGTTTATTTCACACCAAATGCTATACATTAGTTGCATAGACGCTGACCTAAATAAATTTTCGTGTATGTCCGTAAAACAGGCGCCCAGTAAAAGCTCTAACTTTGAACCACGGAACGGTTAAACTCATACTCACGATTAGGCTTCTAAACTCTGAGGTTACCTTTGTATATCGTGTACATTTACTTTGCGAAAGGTGCTTGAGGTTGTGCTGCGGCTCCCAACTTTTTCAACTTTTCACCCAGAGGCCATGAGATGAGGCCCCCGTAAGGCGCGAGGCCCCTGCAAGGGGCGAGCCCCCCCCCTAGGGGGGTAGGGGGGTACTAACGGCGGCTCTGTACATCATATTTATATCTCGTAAGATGATATATATTCTAATAATTATGTAAAATTGCCATCGCTGTTTTTAATTTTCTGCACCATAACTAATTCTACATGTGGCTGCAGGATTTTTTTGCTCTTTACTAAAGACAATTTCCAGCTGCTGATCGCAGGAAAAAGGTCCGTCATGAATTACACTTAGCTATATCATAAGATCATATATATTATATTTATATCTCGTAAGATCATATATATTCTAATAATTATGTAAAATTGTCATCGCTGTTTTTAATTTTCTGCACCATAACTAATTCTACATGTGGCTGCAGAATTTTTCGCTCTTTACTAAAGACAATTTCCAGCTGCTGATCGCAGGAAAAAGGTCCGTCATGAATTACACCTAGCTATATCATAAGATCATACATATATCATATTATATTTCGTAAGATCATATATATTCTAATAATTATGTAAAATTGCCATCGCTGTTTTTAATTTTCTGCACCATAACTAATTCTACATGTGGCTGCAGGATTTTTTTGCTCTTTACTAAAGACAATTTCCAGCTGCTGATCGCAGGAAAAAGGTCCGTCATGAATTACACCTAGCTATATCATAAGATCATACATATATCATATTATATTTCGTAAGATCATATATATTCTAATAATTATGTAAAATTGCCATCGCTGTTTTTAATTTTCTGCACCATAACTAATTCTACATGTGGCTGCAGAATTTTTCGCTCTTTACTAAAGACAATTTCCAGCTGCTGATCGCAGGAAAAAGGTCCGTCATGAATTACACCTAGCTATATCATAAGATCATATATATCATATATATATCTCGTAAGATCATAAATATTCTAATAATTATGTAAAATTGCCATCGCTGTTTTTAATTTTCTGCACCATAACTAATTCTACATGTGGCTGCAGGATTTTTTTGCTCTTTACTAAAGACAATTTCCAGCTGCTGATCGCAGGAAAAAGGTCCGTCATGAATTACACCTAGCTATATCACAGGCCTAATTCGAAGACACGGTTATCACAATTTTCCCACTTGCATACAATCTGGTTTATGGTTTTGTCAGTGCTATCACAGCAGTTTAATGGATATCTTGAGTTGAATTTACCGTATCATCGTCGGTGAGGTGTAATGATATAAAGAACCGAATGGCGATAGATCAAAATTATCAACAAGGTACAGTTTTAACGCTTTGATCCTTTGGCACTCCTACTAAACAGGTACATATACCTTAGCAAATTATCAGAATTCAATCAATGGATTGTATCCAATCACAAAACCAAAATAATTTTGAAAGTGCATTAACCGTAAGATTTCATGACAATTACATTGTAATCTAATTTACACCTGTAAAGGCAGCAAAAATGTTTCTTATGTATATAATATATTCATTCATAGTCGTTTAGAAACCATATTTGGTTTGGATGTACCAGCACGGTACATGAGTGAAAAGTACTGATATGACAATTTTTATTTAAAGTTAGGCAAACTCATGGTTACAGGCTATATGTTACGTGGCATGAAGTGCACATTTACGATCTGCAATTAGTGCGACTCTCATCTATATACTCTTCTATTCGAAACAACATGCATAGATTTATTTTCAACTAATTTATAAATTTAGACAATCAAACTGAAACGCTTGGCTGCAAAAAACGTTGTTTCGAATTAGATTTATGGATACCGATTTATATAGTACTGTATCTTGAGCGAATTGTGTCACAGACATTTGTTTCGTTAGCTGTTTCAAAAATTTCAGCGTTATAACTCAATCTGACATTTGGATTGAGTCCCCGGAGTGATTTTTGTGACCATAGATACAATAACTCCCAGTACGTACAATAACAATTCGGCATTCCGTGCGGCCCTGAAAAATAAATCTTAACAATATTGACTATATACATGTTCAATTACGGAACGAAAATCACAAATAATGAAAGCACGTCACATTAAACATGCGTCATGGGAATAGTATCATAACCAGAGGCGCACCCAGTATTTTGTCCTATGTTCCTAATTTACTTCATGATACCATTGCTGCTTCATTTCGAAATCCGACAGAGACGGTTTTAACACGAACGACCCTTGATAACAATTAATTTTGTGTTGACCCGGTCAGGTGAGTGGTCCGAACCCCCGCTCTCTTCTGGGTGCAGTCAATGATCATGACCGCCTAGTCATTTCATGAGCACGTATTTTATTCTGTACGTATTTCATAAACTCTTCAATATCCGCGTTCCAAAAACATATATTGTATCTTAGTAATTATTTTTTTAATACTTCCGAACAATTCAAGGATTTTAATAACACAGTTTGCTCGCCCCAATTTTGACCATTGCCAGTTTTGAATGAAGATGTGACGTCAATGTGCAAGGCTAAAAACTGGACTCTGGCGAGCAAAACGTTTAACATGCAACAGTTATCAAAATTGGTCTTAACTGAATGGATTGTATTAAACAGGAATTAATACATTCTTTGACATAAAGTAGATGCACAGTGTGACAAAAGTTAAAAACAACACAACTGTCACCAAGACTTATATAAAGACGTAACAAGCAGCATACTTTACAGAATGATTTGATATGTGGAATAAGAAATTCGGCAGATTTTGGCAAAGCAGTTTCGAAGCAGTGCGTTATTACTAAAACGCAGTCGTAGTTAGCGCTACGAATATCTGTCACTTCTTCAATTGGGCATGGGATATAGCTATAAAGTAATATATATATATAAATTCTTGTAGGACACAATGTCCTCACAATACTGTCGATATGTGTTTCAAAGTGTAATTTCTGGTTAGGGCTTTAATATGTAGCCTTGATTTTCGTGGATCGTAGTTAGCGCTACGAATATCTGTCACTTCTTCAATTGGGCATGGGATATAGCTATAAAGTAATATATATATACAAATTCTTGTAGGACACAATGTCCTCACAATACTGTCGATATGTGTTTCAAAGTGTAATTTCTGGTTAGGGCTTTAATATGTAGCCTTGATTTTCGTGGATCGTAGTTAGCGCTACGAATATCTGTCACTTCTTCAATTGGGCATGGGATATAGCTATAAAGTAATATATATATACAAATTCTTGTAGGACACAATGTCCTCACAATACTGTCGATATGTGTTTCAAAGTGTAATTTCTGGTTAGGGCTTTAATATGTAGCCTTGATTTTCGTGGATCGTAGTTAGCGCTACGAATATCTGTCACTTCTTCAATTGGGCATGGGATATAGCTATAAAGTAATATATATATACAAATTCTTGTAGGACACAATGTCCTCACAATACTGTCGATATGTGTTTCAAAGTGTAATTTCTGGTTAGGGCTTTAATATGTAGCCTTGATTTTCGTGGATCGTAGTTAGCGCTACGAATATCTGTCACTTCTTCAATTGGGCATGGGATATAGCTATAAAGTAATATATATATACAAATTCTTGTAGGACACAATGTCCTCACAATACTGTCGATATGTGTTGCAAAGTGTAATTTCTGGTTAGGGCTTTAATATGTAGCCTTGATTTTCATGGAAGTTCCTGAAAAATTGCTATGCCTACTTAAGATATGGTTTACAAAAAGTCAATCTTTAAATTCCAAATCTGGTGTTAAATCCAAAATATCTATATATATTTTCTGTAACTTACAAAAATTATCAATAATAAAAAATCTGCCAAATTTAACGTAACTTTTTGTGGCAAATACTCCAAGCTGAAGTTTTACTTTCGTAAAAATATATGACACTATCTTCAAAAAGCGACCTAGACCCAGACTCAGCAGTTTTTACTTTTTACAGATTGTATATCATAGGTTAAACTTCATTGCCACGGTCTTTCTGCAAAATGTTTATGCTGAATAATTAGCAATATTAATGTAATTTTTAAGCACAACTATACTAAATATCTTGCAATCCTTAAACTTTGCTAAATATTAAGCAGGGACCTATGCTGCTTATTTAGTATAATAACTTTGGTAATTATTCAACATAATCATGCTAAATATGTTTGGACCTATATCAATAGAAAGTGCAGAACAGCAAACGTCTGGGTTTTATTCGCCGACTAGTAAGGAAAAGCTATCATGGTAGTCGAACCCATAAAAATGAAATCATATTTGCCAGTCTTCAATTATTTATCAAAATGTGTAAACTTATTTTATTTATAATCTAAAGACGCAGGAGTACAAATGGAACCTCCTATTAGTCATGTATCAACCTGAAGAAATAGTTACGGCATATGCGGTCACAATAACATAGACATAGGTTAAAAATTAAGGCATATAATATATCCCCCTGGGACTTTGTACTACGCCCATGTATGTACTAATGCGAAAACATGACAGATTGCGAAAATGACTGTTGTATTAGTAGCATACAACAGCTTAGCAAATTGATATTTAGACTATAATTACGGTCAGACCCTCACGTTAGTGAAAATTTACTTCAACGGATTAAAGTTTCGCTAATTTTATTCGACACTTTATTAACTATATACTTCAATGTTGTTTACACTTACCTCAACGGCAGATCTGCCATTGTAAAGATATGTATTTTAATACGTTGACCCAAAATACAAATCTAAAATAAAACGTGTAACATCACACTGAGTACGCACTAATAAGCTACTTAATGTTATTTATACGGCCTTAACGTTATAAGCTATATAGCATGCGAAATCTATTTGCCAATGGTCTTAGCTATACCATGCAATGGTACAGAGTGCATGCATACACTATACAATAAAAATGATGGCGTATGGGACACCATCAACTTAGCTACTATAACGGAGTCTAAATTTACCTACTGAATTTTATTTGCACGCCATAGAAAAAATAATTTACCTTTGGTATAACTGATACTATAAAAAAACCTGACGATGTTCTTAATACTGTAATAATGATACGCGCTTGCATAGCGCAACTTCCCAACACCATGCCCATACGATCCCGTCTATCATTACCTCAAGGGTGGACCTAAGTTTCGCACAACTGGTAGATTTGTTCACTATTATTAGTCAGACCCAAGAAGCTATGGAGCTTAGCAAGTTGCAGGCGTAATTCACGAGGTGTGTTCGGAGCCCGCACGATGTGCTGCGCATGTGTCTAGTATCTGGTATGATTGCTTGAGTCCCCAGGCTGACGCTGACACCTGCTTACGGGCCATAATGTCAAGCCTTTATTGCCTATCCCAATCTAATTCTGAAGTTTTTTGATTAAATTGTATGATCACATTTGATTATAAAATCATGTGAACTTCGGCTCAACCTAAGCTTCTCGAACGAGGCATCAATTCACCCAGCGATTTAATAGACGTTGTGGCGCCCACAGGATTCCGACATCCCCTGATCGCTTAATATCGAGCTCTTTATTGGATAAGATGTTAGCCTAGTTCAGCATGCTTTAAACAATATATGTTTTTACGCACAGTAAATTTTGGCATAATTACGATTTTGATAGTTTGATGAACAAATGTTTATTGATTATTTTGTGAACTCCTCTCGCAACCTTTTCACCTTAAAAACGGTAGTATTTAGGGTGAACTATACGCCTTACAGCTTGTGATCTCTCATCTACAGGCCGTAGCCGGGATGGTTGACTTGTCCGTACGGGGAAACATTTAACATGTACGCTGTTAGTAATGAAACAAATAACACAAATATATCGATTTGCCGAGTTGATTTAAATATATGGTACAGGACAAGACAAACACGTTTACAAATTACGTATTATCAAGGAGTACCACTGTCAAACGGTTTAACATCAGTGGGATACATTATGGATAGGCAGAATACCTAAAATCAATCGGAAAATACATTGAGAAGCGACCACTGCAATATCCTCGAATTGGTATACGAAATTTCTTTCTGCAAGATC
Organism: Trileptium ribeirensis; assembly: GCA_030248225.1. NCBI lineage: Eukaryota > Metazoa > Nematoda > Enoplea > Enoplida > Thoracostomopsidae > Trileptium > Trileptium ribeirensis. The sequence goes on along the minus strand of JASANE010006401.1, from coordinate 33,671 downwards.
AATATCACGAAATCTGTTCAGCATCCGAACACTCAGAAACTAAAACCCGATTATGTTGCGAAAGGGACTCTCTAGACAACAATTGCGGATACAATAATTACGATTTAGGGGAGGAAATTTGCTTACACTCCATCAAATGCTAGCCGAAACGGACCAAATACAGGTTAAGACAAAGAAATAATTCTCAAGCAAATGGACGTAAACCAAGAATAGAATGCATGAAATGTATGATACAACATAGTATAATCGAGTGAACTCAAATCAATCTCGAAACTGACAGTACTCATAACGCTCAGTTGAACCACTAGCTACTTATAGACGGGCCCCCTCGCCCCAGAAATTAGGGGGGGTGGTACTTCGACCTACTGACCCCCAGAAACTGGGGGTTGGTGTCCGAGCTACCTCCACCCGGAAACTGGAAGGAGAGTCTGTGTATCACGACCCGCCAAAACTGGTTGGTCAGGTCGAAAACGCCCGCGTGATCAAACACGGGTTTACTTGTGAGTGCAGGGAAGTGTCGTACTCTTACCTAATGCACTCTTGGTATTAGTTATATATGTGACTGTAGGAATCCGTGGGTATGCCAGATTGGCGCGACCGAAATCTTACATCTATAAAAGGGTTAATCACCATAATAAACAATTCGTTAATCTTAATAACGCGGAAGTTCACGCCCGCTATATTGACGGGTTATGGGGTCGGCTAAAGATGTTTTTCGAGACCGTAATTGATTGCTCGAAATATAGCTGCCTGAATTTGTATGGAGTCAACAGTTTGCTGCTTATCCATTTGGGGCAATGTTCAACAAATCCGGAAGTTGTGTTGGGTTGAAAATACAAAATGAAGTGTATTTTAGTTTGTTTAGATTCTTAAATAATTCATCACTATGTGGTTTAATTGAGTGAAAATTGGTACAGTTAGACTTGACTCACGAGCTGCGTTGAATGGTGTATTATAGGCCGAAATTCGGAAGGAATTTTTTCATTTTTTAGCGTATTTTGGTGCCAAGTCAAAAAAATCAAATTGTTTTTCTGAAAATGGTTGTAATGAGTACCATGATTGAAGTCAGCTCGTCTAGCTGAGTCCAAATATACCAAAAATTTTGCTGTATTATGATCCTCTCCTGCTCCGAAAAATTTCCTATTCGTCGAATGCCACGACCACCACCACTACACTGAGCAAACGGTGTCGCAACATTACAAAGTAATAATATAACTTTAGTGTTCGACTGGACTTAGCGTACTCATGAGTCGTGAATTTGATCTATGACCAGCATTCGTTGTATTATACACATTAAATTTCAAATTGCCTTTGAAACTTTTCCATCCAATATATCGATGAATCATTCTGCAGCGCCTGGACATGTTTAAGTTCGCTTTGCCAGCCTTCTACTGTATTTGCCGTTGTCCCGGATCTATGGGGGAGGGCGTATTCGAGGCTGGGGCGTAACCTGCCTCAGGCTGAGGCGTAACCTGTTTTAACACTGCCACCTTCTGTTCACACTGCAACAAAATTTACAAAATCTACGATTTAGAAAGAGACTACTTGGTTTTTCTAGTATCGCCTATTGTGATCGATTGCACCAGTTTAATCTTCCATCTTTGAAATAATGGCTTATTGTTAAAGACTTAGTTATGATTTATTCAATTATTCGTGGTCTTATTGGTTTAGAATTAAATTTTTCTTTGTCTGATGATGAAACACCCGGTCATCGTTTTAAAATTTGGTGCTGTTCAGAGGAGCCGCACGAATATTAGAAAGTACTGCTTTGCAAATCGTATTGTTTCAATATGCATGAAATAATATGGAACTCGTTCAGTGAAAACATAATTGAAACCAGCTGTTAACACTTTCAAAAATTTACTGTCAGTTGGCAATTTCTCTGGTTTTCTTATGATTCAAAAAGGATAGAAGCCGGTCGGTGAACCCAATGTTTTTCCTTCTTACTCCTTCCCAGGATTTTGTTTGTACGGTGAACATTATGTTATATATTCTGCTTTTCTCTTTTTTATACACTAACATTAACCATATAACTATAATTACAGCGGTAAACTATGTATAAAATATTTTTAAACATGCAAACGTCAGATCATGTGTTGCATTAATCCACGGAATACCTGAGTGCCCCAGGTAAAACTTTTTGGCAACGAATCGTCTAGAACGATAAAATCACAAAAATCATTTACGGTCTGATATGCATACAAAAGGTTCACATCGGGATTCCAGGTGATACTCATGCGGCAGGGTATCGATAGTCCCAAATCGCCGTTCACAGTTTATGACAAGTTTGAAGGTTAATAACATTAAAATTGGAGTTTTATGCTGAAAAAAATGAGAAAACATAAACGCTGAGTGAAGCTAACATTTACGACAAATTTTATTTGGTTTATCCCAGCCTCGCTTCTGCCAACAGATGTCCCTGTAAGACATGTACAAAACGAATCGATTTTTCATAGCGATACGTGCTGTTCAGTTCTTATTCTTTTAGGGGTACGATGTTTTATCTGCTAAAAACCGTAGCCAAAATTATGCGAACACAAAGAAATTAATGTGTATATTTTATAATGTATTATACAGAATACATATGCATAACAGTAAAACAGAAGAAACCCAAGTATAAACGAGCGAGATAACAAAACAGTAAACAAATACACCGTTTACATTGTTAACCTAATAATTATAATACATTCTGCGTTGCTTCAATAACAGTATTTACTACATTATTAAGAAAAAATGTGAAAAGTATATCACACCGAGGCGCCGTGTATGGTCAGGTCCCCGGGGCTCAGTGGATCTGGGTGGTCGTCGGGAGAGGGAGGTGCGGCAAAAGCAACTATGGGCTCAGCGGGGTTGGGTGACATGTGAAGGCAACGACTACCCTTGTCCTAGGTGCATCCGAACCTCAGGGGGTAACGGTTCTATGCGCATGTATGAAGTTTACACGGTAACAGTGTTTGTTAATAATTGCATAACACTATTCATATATTCCGATGTATTGCGGCACCTGCAGTTAAATAATGGAAAATTCTGCAGTGGTCGATAATATTTTTAAACCCGAGCACACGCAAGGTACAGCATGATGTGCTCCATAAAGATGGCCAAAATTGAAAGTCATTTCGATTTAGCGTTCCAAACTCAACCTGTTTCGGTTTTGACTCGGTTTAGAACGAGGAGAATTAAGTCGGATTACAATAGATAAGCCGTTTTTAATTTGGTCGATGCCGATACAGCTTCGCGTAAAATAATCTAGCAGCAAAACATCGTTTCAAAACGAGGCCCTGTTGCAGTTTCTGAACAATATTGAGGCTTCAATTATCACATGTTGTGTGTCCAAGAAGTAAAAAGAAAACACCGGCGCTTTTTATGGCATCTGAACCACAAATGATACATGCACAAAGCTGCTACTGCAAACAATACTAACATAAACATAAAAAATTAACAAAATACCTTCGCATTACAGCGACAGCTCGGCTTTTAAATCCCCGACTATTTCTTCAAGACGAAATCGCACAGATCAGTAAACGTTTCGAAACAGTGGTTCGGTGTCAATCACAACATGTTCTTCTGCAATGACGTTGTTCAGTTGTTCTACAGTGCTAGTAAACCTTTCGTAAACTTTTTCATTCAGGACGACCCATAGAAAGAAGTCCAGAGAGGTCAAATCCGGGGAACGGGCAGGCCACTCAACAGGTCTACATCGACAGATCCCCCGATCGTGAAAATTAACATCAAACATTCTCGCGCTGAATTAAAATGATGAGCGGGCGCACCGTTCCCTTGCAACAAAATTTTGTAGCACTCGCCAAGCTGTTCAAATTGAGGCCAAAAATCGCCCTTCAGGATTCGCAAATACTCGTTGCCTGTAACAGCTTCGTCGAAAAGGAAAGGCACAATGAAACTTCCAAACTGCATACCCAAACAGTACCTCCAGGACCGTGGGGCTAGAGGTCAAATGTTTAATGAGGATTCTCAGTGTCCCAGTAAATGTCATTGTGTCTATTTACATGATCATTGACCTTGAATAAACTTTCATCGGCCCAAATAACTCGATCAGCCGATTCCGGATCATCGTCAAGTATCGCTAACCATTCTTCAGCAAGCGTTCAAAACCTATGTTTAGTTGATGTATCTATTGCGGACAGAATAGTTTCAGTCCTTGCCTCTTGACGATTCGAAGAGCAGTCATCCTCGACAGCCCAGCTTGCATCGTCGGCCGACGAATTAACTTGCGAGGCGATTTGACACGTTTATCAGAGACTAAAGCAATATTATTATCACTAGGGGCCGTGTATGAACAATTAGTTTTATACACGTCCAAGACTGATCCAGTAGAATCGAATTTCCGATTAAGGGCAAAAATACATTTGTTGCTAGGGATTGGCAAAGCGAATAAAGGCGCCACAAGTGAATAACATCATACAAATTGTTGGACTTTGAGTACTGTCTTACTGCTGTATCTGCCGTTAAGGGAAAACGCGATTTAACCATATACTTAGTAATATCTACGTATAATGCTTGTCTGTAATAAATAAAAAATCATAAAATTATGTCAAGTGATTGTTGTGATATGACAGCTCAAAGAGTTTTCCTTACTGGGACACCGTGTATGAAGTAAAAAGGGGTCAAATTATCCGACCTAAGTTTGTTCAATTGAAGACAAAACGTAGCACATCCTTTCGGAGGCTTTGTATTTCATGAATGGGAATCAACAACCTCGTTTCTTTTATTCCAAATGAATTTGAGTTGTTTTGATATGGGAATAGTCGTTTCCATTCGACTCATTTTTGATTGGAATATTCGACTGTACACAAAGTTGACTTAAGTTGGTGTCATTTTAGCGTGGCAGCGCGTATTGAAACTGCCTGATATATAGTTAAGTTTAACCATCTTAGCGGGCGCGTCTTACAGTATTTCTCGCATCAAATTTTCAACCACAACCAACCAAGTGTCTAAGGCGAGCCGAGTTTTATCGGACTATCTCGGATAGAATTGGCCGAGGTACTACAAATTTTCTTGATTCACAGCAAGCATGTAAAAGCAACTCTATTACTTATCAAAAAAGATCGGCTAATTTGGCTTGATATTATAACAATAACAGATGTGTAATATTTTAAATAAAACTCACATTAAATTCAGATGCTTGGTCAGTGTATGTTTATGGCTAACCAATCACTAAATGATGCTATCGGATTATGGTCAAATCGCATCGCTATCGCATTAAATTATAGATAATGAAATGGTGATGGTTAAACACTGTCAAAATACTAGTTTAAATGCGTATAAGCCACAGAAGAGACGGGATAGCCCATTTGCACGAGACCTAACTTTGGAATATGGTGGCAATAAGGTCATCGAATTTGAAAATAGAGCAGATTCAATTAAAGCTTTTGAATTGGGTATGTATTGAACCGGAATCAACGTTTGGGACTCTGACACACCACAGCCGTTAGTTGCCCTGTTCGCCTAGCGTTAGGCCTATAATATATATTATTTATATGCCGATCAAGCAAATGTATGGGTCTACCGGGAATCCGACCTCGTTCCTCCAGCATGCACAGCAGACGTACTAACCACTACATCTCTGGACTCGGTTGAGACAGTTGCTATGTTATCCTAACCAGCAAATTGACACTCGGTAGGATATTGCGAGATCACTACAGGATCATTCAGACGTCAAACCCCTCAAAAAACCAACTTAGAGCACTTAGAAATTGTATCACAGTACGAAAGATCTTTATTAATCTTTGGAGAAACTATATATTTTTATTTGTGTACATTAAGAATTAACATTTTATCGTTACGGTACATTAAAGCATGCATATATGATTCAAATGTGTATTCTAGGGTATTGTTTGTCCAGGTCAGCTATTAAGTTTTAATTTGTAACTTGCTTATGATAATTTACAGGTACCAGAATTAAGAATAGGTTTCAGCAATGATGCTAGTAGAAATGGTATGTTGTAACTGAGGTAAAAGCAGGTGCTAAAATGTGTTCAGCCTTATACACTACTTTGTGAATTTGCATTTCAACAAGCGTTGAATAAACTATTGTCGGCGAGGTGATTTGAATCCGGGTCGTTTGTCTTAGAGTCGTGTTCGCTAAACAACTGAAGCATGATAACGCTCTTCAGATCCTTACACCTTACTTTGTGAATTTGCATTTCAACAAGCGTTGAATAAACTATTGTCGTCGAGGTGATTCGACTCTGGGTCGTTTCTCTTACTTAGAGTCGTGTTCGCTAAACAACTGAAGCATGATAACGCTCTCACTCAGATCCTTATACCTTACTTTGTGAATTTGCATTTCAATAAGCGTTGAATAAATTATTGTCGGCGAGGTGATTCGACTCCGGGTCGTTTGTCTTAGAGTCGTGTTCGCTAAACAACTGAAGCATGATAACGCTCTTACTCAGATCCTTATACCTTACTTTGTGAATTTGCATTTCAACAAGCGTTGAATAAACTATTGTCGACGAGGTGATTCGGCTCCGGGTCGTTTGTCTTAAAGTGGTGTTCGCTAAACAACTGAAGCATGATAACGCTCTAAATCATATCCTTGAGTTTCCTCACTGCACGGGGGAATAACTACAAAACAGTCAACCGCACACAACTCAATGAACAGAATTTAGCGCTCTGCTGGGTAACGTATTTACTATCCGTAATGTTACGTAGCCGCTGCGAAAGCAATCAGGTGTATATATGTTTACGGTCGTCACAATTTTCTACCGTTGACAGTTCCGAAACTCGTTGGTCAGCAGTTATAAAGTGTCGCTCCGTTGGCCGTGGTCTACAGCTTTACTACAGTATAACAAGCGAATTATAAACTACACTAGTGGAACTTTTTGATGCATATAATTCTTATGACCAAAATGTAAGGATTTTTTACCGTCTAATAACATCTTGTCATATATATAAACATAGCACATATGTTTATTATTAGACTAGCATGCGTCCACGTTTAATGATAGAAGTCTAAACCAGCTGTGGCCCAGCACTAAATATAGTAGTCTTGCTATAGTCGGCCTAGGCATAAGATTCGGTACTTGCTATAGCGCACCGTGCAAGACATTCAGAAAGAAAACAGTTTTGAAAAAATGCTGAAGAATCACTTTCGAATATTTAATTAATACCGTGGCTTCTTGGCAGTCGGCAGCCCATTTGCTGTCTCCCAACAACGGTCGTCCGAACGAGCGAAAATTCTAACGGTCGACCGACGGCAGGCCGTTCGACTACAAAATTAGAAGTTGCCCAACACTATCGTAGTGCAACTACGCACGTAAGCGTTTAACGCAACAGCCATTTTGTCAGACCAGAACAATATTTCCTAAAAATCGCAATGTACACATTGCAAATCTTGAGTCGATCATAACGGTTCACACCGAATTTGCTGTCCAAGGCTTCGAGCTTAATCAATATTCTATCCAGAATATTGGCCTCTGTTGAAATCGCCATTGCCCACTAGCCAGGACAACGTTGCATGTTAAGGGGGGTGCCAGATATGGTACATGCCTCCTAATCTCTCCTTAATAATACGTACAAAATTAAATGTTTTAAAATATTTACATATTTAATCTTTTAAATTTTTCTATACAATATGTGTTAGAACGGTATATAAATTTGGCTAATTTTTTTTAAGAAAATGGGTTTGCAATTTATAACATTCAACCTATGCTTTTGATGGGATATTGGTAGTCATATGAATCGAACATATTGACCTAAATTTTCGAATTTTGGCGCTCTTTTTTAGATAAATATTGTGCTTTATTGTATTTATTTTATAGTTTTACCTTCATTAATTTAATGTTTTACAGTCGCCAGTTGGTGACATTGTTTCGGTACTTGTCCGACTGTTCGTTAATACACATCGTGATAAAGAAACACTGTATGCATTATTTAAGCGAAGCGATCGAATAAAAGCAGTTTCTTCTACATACTAAATTATATTTAAGATTGTTCGAGAATAATTGTCCACAATTTTTAAACAATACGTAAAAATCGGATAATACCGTCTGTTACGGATAATAACGCTGTTGCTGCCGCTTCCTTTATTTACCGTTTTCTATTTTACATTTAAATAGTGTCGGGATTTTAGGCCGAACACTATTTACTAAGCTCAAAGCCCTTCTCCTTTTCATAAACAACTGACAAAATCGGCTACTGAAGTGGGGCCAATTATTCCCCTGCAACTTCTTATACTATATCTATAAAATATACATATATATGAACAAACAAAATTTTATTTGTTGATCACTGATATATTTTATAAATACATGCCAAAATTAAAACTAAATATTGTTATTTTTGTTACAACAAATAAACAGCATTGTGTCAACCAATAAAGACTAATAAGTTAGGGTTGCCCTCTTATAACTGAATATATATGTCTGTCATAATGTAAAAAACGAGTTAGGTCAACTTGTTTAAGCAAGTCTTTGAATTGTTTAGCGCTTCGAGCGTTCACAAGACTTTTGTTACCTACAGATTCTGGGAGAGAGTTCCACGCATTAATAACCCTTATGGCAAGCGAGTGTTTTAATGTGTTAGTCCTAAATTTCATTTTATCAGCTTTTTGGCATGGCCTCTAGTGGCCGGTACAGCGGACCCATGAAATATATCACAAGTGTCGATTTCATTATGAAGTATTTCATATACCATTATTAGGTCAAACTGTAATCTTCTTAGTTCTAGTGGTTCAAGACTAAGTTTCTCAATCCTTTCAGTATAATCTATATGCAGCCATCTAAGCCTAACGAAAAGTCGTCGCGTAAAATACCGTTGTACTCGTTCGATCATATCATTATTTCAAAGAGAGCATGGCGACCAAACCAGACACGCGTATTCTAATACTGGTCTTACGTACGAAATGTATGCGCGAATCGTAACAGAGCAATCTGCTGTCGTGAAACACCGGAATAATATATTTATGATGCGGTATGCTTTAGTTGAAATCTCCCTACGATGAGAGGTGCTTTTTAAATTTGTATTAAAAACACCTAAATCATTGCATTTGAATGCATATGGTACATGGTACCCGTCAATAAAATATTAACTGAATCGATTGCTATTTCCAATAAAAAGAATTGCCCATTTTGACGCAGATATGGAAAGCTGCCATTTTTAGACCAGCTTTCGATACGAGTAAGTGCGTTTTGCAAATACATTTTTGCACTATGATTATCCGTCGGAGTACAATATACGTATAATTTTGCATCATCCGCATATATTTTACAAAACATATTAGACAAGTCATTGATAATATCATTTCTATATAACAAGTATAAGGTTGGTCCGAGGACACTTCCTTGTGGAACACCAGATGTAACCGAGAAATAAGGTGAAAAGATATTGTTTACTTTTACACGCGACTGCGACACGCGCCACTTGAAATTAGAAACCTTGCTTATCAATTTTACGTGTGATACACTGTCAAAAGCTTTAGCAACGTCTATGTATATTGCGTCCACTGAATTCCCTTATCAAGCGATATACACCAGTCATTAATACATTCTAGCAATTGCGTGCACGTAATTCGTTTTGCTAAAAATTTGTGTTGGTTTTCTTTTCAATAGTTTATTTGACGTTAAATAATACGTAATCTTGTCATTAATTGTGGAAATTGGTCTGTAGTTTGATGAATCTGACGCAGATCCCTTTTTAAATATAGCAATAACATCAGAATGTAACCAAATGCTTGGTAGAATACCATTGATAAACGATTGCTCAAAAATGTGGGACAAAATATCTCGCAACTCCTATAAAAATACTGAGCAAATCAATTGGGTGCGTGACTTTGCTTCTTTTTCAATTAGCCCATGTATTTATGTACTATGGCGGGAGTGAACGAAATCCAGCTCAAATGAACGTTTGCTGAATTATTATTAGAAGGCAAATGCTTATCATCTATGGTGAAAACACTTGAGAAAGGGCGCCTCAACAAAGCGGCACAGCTGCTGATACGGCATCAAATTCTTCGCCTGCGACAACAACATTGTCTAGCGCAAACGTTCACCAACGGTCAGCAATATGATCTTCAGTTTGTTACGATTGTATGGCGGAAGGGGGCAATGAATGCTTTGAATGCGGTCACTGTGCGTGTTGGGTACATTATAGCTGCGCAGGCATCGACACAACACTAGTCGGAGCTCTTGAGTCCAACGAATTTGTCGTCATACTGTGCCGAGCCTGTCAATCAATTGCGGAATCTAAACGATCAGCAAAACTTGACGGCACGACACCGACCACTGCCGATCGCCTAGACAGTATCGAACGCCAAATAGCATCCATTGGGTCAGCTGTCGGCCAATTTTCGGCCTCTGATGCTGTCACACCGCCAACGCAACAACTGCTACAGGAAATACAATGAGCTACGCCCAGCTAGCCGCAAAAAATGTGGGACAGAGAGGGCGGATCATCAATCACCCACCGTCACCTGAAAGCGAAGATGAAAAACAACGTCGGTGCCTTGTAATCCGGAACCTTCCAGAAAAAGGGCGTGATCATCAAGACGTGACCGAAATTCGTAAGTCGCTCGATCCTTCAGCTACTGTAGACTGTGTTTACAGAATGGAACCACTACGTGAACCAAAGCCCGTAGTCCTCCGTCCAGCCGTCCAACTAAAGTGTGTTTTAAAGCATCAACAGTTGCGCGGAACATTCTGAGCCTCGCACCGAAGCTAAAAAATTTGATAGCTATAGAGTCATATATATCCTACGCTTAATGCCTGCAGATGAGCGGAAACGTATCGCTGCGCTGCGTGGTAAGGCTCGCAAGCTTAATGATGACGCAGAACAATACCAGAACAATCGTTCGCATTATGCTGTACTCAATGAAAAATTAGTAGTTTTCAAAGACTGCGTTCGACAAGATGGGCGTCTTGTCGGTGGAAAGAGATAGGCTGTAAATTACGAATTTGTGAATGATGCCAATGGTAAACTCTCGGTTCAGGTAAACTGAGAAAGGGAGCAAAATCGCCAAAATACTCAGATCAAAATGTGCTTAAGTGCAAGTATTTCAACGCTCATAGCCTCTGCAACAATAATGAACGAACTTCAAGTGTTGCTTGAACCGAGTGTTTACCCTGTTATAGCGGTCACTGAAACCTGGCTACATAATGATGTCCCGGATAGCATGATTACCACAAGCCAGTATAAAGTTAGTCGTAAGGGTGGAACAAACCGAAGAGGCGGGGGTGTAGCTATCTTCGTTTCTGAATACCTAAAATTCTGTCCTGTTCAGAATTCTACTTTTGACAGTTTAGAAATAATTGCAATCGACATTTTATCAGTCGCCAAAATAAGGTTTGCGTGCGCTTACCGCCCGCCAAATTGTACACATTGAGCGCCTTGCATTAGCTTTCTGCCACATAACTAATATGAAATGTCTTGTGGTAATACTTGGAGATTTTAATTTGCCTCATGTAGACTGACAATTTCTTAGCTTTCCTATAATGCCAGACATTAGTCACTCTTCAGTGGTATAGCACAAGCAGGACTTTTAGCAGGTTGTCTCTTTTCCCACGAGAGAAAATAATATTTTGGACCTAATTCTGACTAACTCATCCATGACAGTTAGTGGAATCGACTGCTGCGAACCTTTATCGGGTTCGAGCCATTTTTCAATCGATTTTCATGTATATGGAAAAATAGTTTCCTTTGAAAACCAAAACAACCCCGAATTGATTTTAGAAAAGTTGATTTTCAAAAACTGAATAAATTTCTTTTATCTGTTGATTTTATTCTAATGTTCTGTTCATTGTATGATGTAAACGATATGTGGTGTCTCTTCTATAATATTTTGCTATTTGGTTGCGAGCTGTTTGGTCCTAAGAAGACTTTATCCCGCTCTCTGAGGAAACCTAAATATCCTTCTTATGATCGCGAGAAAGCTAAACATTGGAAACTTACCAAACGCACCGGCGACTTTTCCGAATATAAAAAGGTGGCCAGAAAATGGTGAAAAGAAATTTCAAAATTTATACAAACCCGGGAGAGCAAAATTCTGAAATCACGCGACAGAAACAACCTTTTTAAGTATGTTAATAAGCGTTGTTTCTCGAAATTTGGTGTTGACGTGTTAAAAACCGCGTCAGGCGGAATACTTACCGAAGATAGCAGCCGCAGCGAACTACTCGCTTCCAGTTTCGCCAGTGTATACATTACCGATGACGGAAACACGCCACTAACCGCTTGCAATCCAAGCAGCCATAAATTATCTTGGGTACCCTTTACGCCCTTAAACGTTTATAATGCACTATCAGAATTAAAAAGTAAACACAGTCATTCACCGGATGGCCTCACTCAATATTTCCTTCACCAAATAAGGGACTCTATATGCTTCCCGCTCGCGTACTTATTTGAATAATCGTTCATTAGTGGCGTGCTTCCTGATATTTGGCTTCACGCTGATATAACAGCTGTTCATAAGAAAGGAGATCCTGGAGACCCATCAAATTGCAGACCTAATTCTCTGGTTTCAAACATGTGCTAACTGATGGAACGAATTATTAACAGCCATCTAAGGTCCTTTTTTAAACAACATCACCACATCGCACCTAACCAGCATGGATTTGTTGAAAAGAAATCTACCGAAACTCAACTCCTTGAAACAGTTTACGATTGGGCAACAGCTATTGACTGTGGAACAGCTGTCGACGTAGTATACATTGACTTTGTCAAGGCATTTGATACCGTTTATCACTCTAAACTACTCAATAAGCTGCATTGTGCTGGCATATCAAATTATCTACTGCGCTGGATCGAAAATTTCCTTTTCAACACAACATTTAGTGTCAAAATAAATAATACAGTGTCTGCTCGACGTACAGTTTCATCTGCAGTTCCCCAAGGCAGTGTACTAGGTCCTACTTTGTTTTTACTATACATTAATGATATTGTTAATCAGAACTTTAATAACCTTAGCAGTAAATTATTTGCGAATGACGTCAAACTGTACGCATATATGTAATAACCGGTGACGCAGCTGCATGGCGCAACTTCCTAACACCATGCCCATACGACCCCGGCTATCGTAACCTCAAGGGTGGACCGTGAATACTGAAATTTTAATCCTACTCTTGGTCAGACCCAAGAAGCTACGCAGCTTAGCAGGCCGCAGGCGTGCTTCAGGGGGTGTGTTCGGACCCCGCCCGAAGGGTTGCGCACGTGTCTAGTATCGGGTATGATTTCTGAGGTCTCCCAGGGAGGCTAGCACCGACACCTGCTCGCAGGTCATGGAGCCTAGCCGCTGTTCCCTATCTTAGACTCATCGGAAGTTGTTTAGTTCTATTTTGCTGTGATGAATGTTGGTATAAAATATGAAAATGTCCCTATAAATTTGAAGCTCAAGATGATCTACCTAATTAGGATCACGATCTTTCCCGTGTTAGAGCATTGACCTATGTGGCCCCCACAGGGTTCCGACAAATCCTGAGTGTTTAAGGTCGGATTATCACTGGCGTGGCCTGCTTCTTTCAATAGGTTCTATTTCGATGAAAATATTCAAAAAATCCCTAATGAACTTCCCGGATTATCGACAGAGACGAGTTAACTTTTTTGATTGTGCTCCCTAGATTTTACTCCTTGGTTTCAGTAAAACACGAAAATAAATTAGTTAGAAGGCCATGCTCGTCAGGGCTTGCGACATTCTCGTACACAAGCCATGGCGGGCAGTGCCTGCTCGTCCCGACGGACAAACCTTGAGAATCCCTATCGTCTCGACATACAATAAGAGTTTACTCGGTGTCAGCAATACAAGTTTATTTACATGATCAAATGTTATCTTGGGGACGAGTGTTTGCGAATGAATGTTATGGCGAACTAGGCAAATCAAATCAGGGTAGCCTAGCAGCGGCTCGGGGTGATCAGGGCGCAAGGCATAAAAGGGAAAACATAAACGGAGCATACAGATATCCGCGCGTGCGCGGACTAGGGGCGGTTATCCCTGCTTCGACTCAATGTTAGCGAACTAATCAGCTATGCGGCGCGATAAGCAGGGGCCCTAGTGTGCTTCAGAAATCGCTCCTTAATGCCGGTCGCTCTGGGCGACGAATACTTAGGCGGGCGGAGGAAAAACGGTGGCCAGAACTGACTACGCGAGCTCGACAGCATCGTTGGAGCGCTACGTCGCGCGACGTCGACTCTAACGGGTAACATGGGGCGCCTGAAAGTTTATGCTCAAGCTAAGCTCGCCGGGGAGCCTATGCATAATTTCGTTCTATTGTGGTTGACGTCCTTACCTACCCAACATTACGACTGACCGAGCGACACGCTAAAGAAGCCAAAATGAAAGGGGAAATGGACTAATTCCGTGATTTTAGGCTGACGGAAAAGGGTCATGGGGCTAAGAGGCCGGATGCGTCCTCCTAGGCAACTTATGAGGCCGCCTCCAAAGGCGAACTCGCTCGTCTGGGTTCGATGCGATCGTGTCCGACGGAGTTTCGGTGGGACGGGAGGTTTTGTAGACTGGAGGCACCTAGCCGAAGGTGAAATGGCCTAATCTCCTATTCTTGGGGTCGTTTGGAACAGTTGGGCCTAGGGCGACCAGCCCCGGACGCCTTTGCGTCTTCGGTTTTCCTTGTTCATTTGTTGTTTCTTTGACTCTCTCTATCCGATAGTTTTGTTATTACACTGCATTATTGCAGTGTCCTCACCGTGCTGCAGTGCAGTCGACATATCACTGACCTCGTAGTCAGTGTTTTCATACGTCTCTGCAGCCGAGTGGTCAAGACCATTGACGCTGCAGCGGGCTTAATTTACCCGTGTAGGATCAAACCTCAGCTCGAGAATACCAAAAAACCAACTGGGCATACATAGTACATAGCCTAACGGGCACTCAGGATAAATAGTGAAATCTGACTAAACTCAGCGATCGAGTCCCTCCAAAAAAAAAGGGGTTTTGCACTCGCTCGGCTTGGGGCCTAAATGGCCCGAGCGGGTCACTAGTTTTCTTGATTGAGATGAGAAATAAATAATTTCTTATTTTAGCGGCGGGGGCACGAAATGTCCTTCCCGCAAAAGCGCTGCATGAGCACTGCGAAGGTGCCAGCCGTCGGCCTATTTAATCATGCTCAATTTTAGACCTTGGTCTCGAGAGAAGACCATGGCACTGTGTTGTAGTGAACAACTCTAAATTGGATCGTTTTCGTGGTGTATTTCAGAGTGCACAAAATAAAGTTTTAGCGTCAAACGGTCCATACTCAACATCAGCTGGGGTGAATGGAATTTTGAGTCGGCTGGGGGGCTCCGTGCCATCGGTCGCGTGCTGGGGAGTTTTGGGGAAGGGGTATAACCTAGCATTGTTTTCGGTCAGTCGTCCGATAGAAATGCCTTCCTACTTGTGCTACCTACAACATTTACTTTCAAACTGGAGTAAGATCTCTGCAAGACTTTATTAGTCCGAACACCGATGTGCCGCAAAACGAGAGCCAAATGAAACAGATACAAGCCCTTAATAACGTTCCCAGGGGGACCTTAAGCTCAAGCTTCAACGCCTAGAATTTGTTCCGTCTTTCGTGTTCCCAAAATTTCTTAACTCGATAGAATAAAAGAAATTTTACGGGCTTCCTAAAGCCCAACGGAGGCTAGTCCTCCGTCCCTAATCTATGTTTCTGTCCAGGCTCAAACACGGCATGAGCATTGGACGATCCACTAAGCTACAAATTTGGAAACCAAAACAACAAGCCCTTAAGCAAGTCCCTATGTCAGTGGTGTGCACGTTCAAGGAAATTTTACCGTGGTCGACTCAGGAAAATTCGACAGTCCTAACTCAAAAGCAGCGAGCCGTGTAAAACCTAGACGAGAAGCGTCCATTTGGTTGTGCCTTACCTATGACCACGGGGAACCAGCAAGACTTCGACCTAGCTGCCCAGTCTTCACAACGCTCTGTGTGGGTATACCGAAAATCGCCTAAATGCCTCCTGCAACGGAACTCGGTATGAAAGATTGATTCCAGTTGAAGTCGTGTGTAGCATTTCCGTGGGGTTGAGAGGATCAGAACCCGAATACGAATAATTCTACTTATGAGTGAAGGTCACGCTACATTCTGGAGGTGCTTAAACGAACGGTCTGTTACTCTTCACACAGCAGGGAAAACTAGACCCCTGCAACCATTAGGCCTTCACGTACTTACGAATGTCGATTCTTGGGGCGAGCACCAGCTGAACCCCCTTCGCGAGGTACGCACCTTCGCGGAACATCCCTGGTCCATCGAGTCTATTCGAGGTGAAAAGCGAAAAAAGCAAACACAGAGCCGAATGAAAACCATAGATAACATGAAAACAATGCGTCGGAGCCGGTCAGTAAAGTCGACCGAACTCCGCGCTGTCGAAGTCGAACTGATTCCACGGGTCGACGCGTTGGTCGTCGCCTCGAATTTTCTGCCCATAGTTTAGCATAGCGATTTTGTCGCTATCCAATCGTCGTTGGTCGGGCAACGCCCATTTTTCTTGGGTTTTAGTTCAGTATCCAATTGGGGACACTTCCGGAAATTCAAATCTTGACGGCTACCGTAAACCGTCGATGTCCTTAAAGAGAGTCGGCTTCAATTAAATTTGCCATCAAGTTTGAATCTTCCGAGTACTCGAAAGTTGACCATCTGTGATTTTAGTCCCAATCTTCCCATGAAACCTGAGCTTTTAAACTCAAATTTCCTGCAATTAGGACAGAATGTCCTCTGAAATCCAAGTCAACGCCCACGCTCTTAAGACAACATCCGGTCCCAAGAGGGTTAGATCGCCACACAATTCCCGTACTGTCCTCAAAAGTTGCAATCTGTCCGATCTTTTGGATTGCTTAAGCTTTGCTGCCTTAATTGGGTCGGCAAACAACGACATTTCCTTTGTGGTCGTGATATGCCGCTCGTCAATTTGGATTCAAATGCGTTGTGGAAAGTGACCCTATCCGCGAGGACACAGCGAAACGTCGAGAAAAACCATTTTCGCTCGTGGTTCCTAGCTGACTTGACTGGTTTCCACACGCTCCAGGGGGAACTAACGATGGGGATCAACCCATTTCGAGGTTGAAGATAGAACATCCTCCAAGGGACTCCTAGTGAGGAGGGGGTCCTGTTCTAAGGCCCCAGAAACCCATGGGAAGGCCTTAAACTCACCCCCCGTCCGTCCTAATCATCAGCGTCCAGTCCGTCCGTAAAACTCTAAATTTTAGTGAGTTTTAGTATGTCGTGTCCTTGTCTGTCCGTCCTTATGCCATGTCCTTATATATATATAGTAGGGGATATATATATATACATATATCTACACACATATACACACACAAAGACTCACGCTACACACATCAGACATAATTGCGTCCTGAGCGACAGAAAGGTCGCTCAGAATAAACACATACTCAGAGCTCACGCCAGCAACAAAAACAACACGACGACGAAGAAGACCGACCAAAAACGTCGGTTAGAGAGAGAGAGCGAGGACAAGAAGACGAAAGGACATCGAGGACACGAGGAGACAACGAAAGAGCGTGGGAAGGGTGGCGGGACAGGGGGATCCCGGTGGATTTTCGAGGGGCTGGGGTCAGATTCGGTCCCAGGACGGAAAACGGGGTCGATGGGTACCAAACACGAGGGGGAAGGACGTAATAGCGGGTCGGGACCCACGTACGGGTTCCTATATGTATTAGTGTGGGGAGCTTTAGCGCGCTCTCCCGCGTCAACGGTTGGGCGGAACGACGCCCGCCGGGTATCGTTGGACTCACCGTCCAACGGCGATTTGAATGAGGGGTGATATCGCTACTGGGGCGGCAGGGGTAAGAGCGCTACTAACATTGCAACGATTAGAGAGAGTAGTGGCTACGGTAGAGGCGCTTTTGCTGGCTGTCCAGAGCTAACGGGGCGGCGGACCGAGACCCGCCGGGTATTTTTGGAGATGTCTCATCGAGACGAATCTAATGAAGGGCGGTTCGCCCATTTTGGAGTTGAGAGAAAAATCGCAGTCTATCAGTGCCCATCAGCGGTTGACAACAGCTTGCTAGGCATCTTTAAATGACTACCGCGAGCCAGCAGGGGCTCGGACGGAAGTCCGGCGCGCCTCGTTGGACTCAACTAGTCACTATGAACAAAACGACGGGTCGCATGCACTGATTCGAAAGCGGGGTACGGCAACGAGGGTGTCGGAAGCTGGGGGCTGGCATTAGTCGCACACTACAACGGGGCTACGGAAACGAGGCGAGTTTACCTGAAATGGTCGTCCAAGGGGCATACACACGCACTCATACACGTATATAAATATATACACATATATCGTCGGTCCTAAATATATGGAAAATACCGGTCTGGATTCCGCTTTGACAATCCAACTTAGCGTAAGTAGCGATTGTCTCTATACGTTACAAGCGAAGTTCCCGCATTGTCCGGGGCGTCTTTGTATGTCCAACCACAATTCCCCAAAGTGTTCTACCAGCCTGCTCCGGTTATTTTCCGGATCATGGTACAGTAGACGGTGACGAGCCTTCGAATTAACCCGACATCCGTCGTTCCTTATAATCGCGAAGGCTACCAAAGTATGATTTCCGCTTGTTGCGACTTGTTGGTTTCCGTGACCATTACTTAGTATACCGCTAAAACCAAGTAAACTTAATATTTTTGATTTCAGTCTTAACAAACTTGCTTTCTTGAACGTGCAGCCAGGGGACTCCTATCCCCGGACGGTCATCACCGTCAAAGTTTTAACGCGAAGCGGCGACTGGTTGGGGTTTCTGCTTGATGCCTATTTCTGTCGGTGTGGAGCGTAGTGTCCGGTCTCCTAAATCAGCTTAATCAGCCTAATTTGCTTTATTTCGTTCAGCGTGCCTCGCACAACACTCGTCCCGGTGATCAAATTCGTCAGTTACAACAAGGGTGTACGGCATATTATAAGAAACGGTTCATGGATATAGTGCGACATTCTGACCCAATACAGCATATTTCATGCAAACGGCTCACTGACATGTTACGGCATTTTATACAAGCAGTTCGCTGATATGATACGACATTTTATACAAACTGTTCACTGACATGGTACAACATTTTATACCCTGTTCACTGACATGGTACAACATTTTATACTAATTGTTCACTGATATGGTACAACATTCTATACAAACTATTCACTGATATGGTATAACATTTTTACACAGACGGTTCACTAACATGGTATAACATTTTATACAAACGATTCACTGACATGGTACAACATTTTATACCCTGTTCACTGACATGGTACAACATTTTATACTAATTGTTCACTGATATGGTACAACATTCTATACAAACTATTCACCGACAGGTATAACATTTTTACACAGACGGTTCACTAACATGGTATAACATTTTATACAAACGATTCACTGATATGGTATAACATTTTACACAAACGGTTCACTAATATGGTAAAACATTTTATACAAACGGTTCACTAACATGGTATAACCTTTTATACAAACGATTCACTGATATGGTAAAACATTTTATACAAACGGTTCCCGTGATATAATACGGCATTTTGTGTAAAACGGTTCCCCTGACAACGCGTTTAGACGCGATTTGGGTGCGAAAGCTATGAAACGCTCGTGACAGGGCCGAAGCGGGCCTGTTACATATATTCCTCGTCAGAATAGTTCTATTGAAACTCAAAGTCTACAAAATGCGCTTAACTGCATCCAAATCTGGTCAAGAGAATGGAACTTTCAATATCGGCACCAAAGTGTCAAGTTTTACATCTAGGATCTACGAATCCGAGACATAGCTATTTTGTGGATAATGAAATTATTTCCTCTTGCAATCACTGTAAAGATTTGGGGATCACTATGTGAGAAAATCTCAAATTTAGCGCTCATTTTAATAACATCGTTTCCAAAGCCTTCCGTATATCTAATATAATATTTAGATGTTTCAAGACGTCTAATATTGAAGTGTTACTGTGTGCTTATACCAGTTACGTGAGGCCTATTCTTGAGTATGCATCTTCCGCGTGGTCACCTGTTTTGCTCACTGAAATCGATATTATTGAGAAAGTTCAACGATACTACTCCCGCAAAATTTTTACTAGAGCCGGTTTAGAAATGATGTCCTACAACGATAGCCTACGCCGTTTAGGTCTTGAACCACTTGAAAAACGCCGATTAATAAATGATCTGGTGATGACATTTAAATATCTTCATGAAGAAATAGACAGCGAGATTCATGATTTTTTGAATATAATACTACAACGATGACCAGAGGTAACCAGGCAAAGTTACGAAAAAAAGAGCTCAAACCACAGTTTTGAACCACAAATTTCCTTCACGTATTATAAACCAGTGGAACAAACTGTCTGCAAACGTCTTTGCCAAAGCCTCAAATATAAAAAAAATTGAGAAATGTTTTTAAAAACTCAAGCTTTGAAAATCCCCTTAAGTACGACAGAAACCTATGACTCAGATGTAAGTGGAGATTTAGCTCCCTTTCTGTTTAAACTTTATTAAGAATATAAACTTTTTGTAATTATGTAATCTTTCTTTTATAAATTTATAATGCATATTGTTTCTTCTTACCAGTAACGAGGATTAGTAAGCCATTGCCTCAGTTTCGGGCTCGCTATTACGGCCTTAAACACCAGAGTAACCTCCGTTACGCTGATCTCTCGACTACTGGCATAAATTCTTAATAAAATTTGTTGTTGTTGTTGTTGTAGCTGTTGAAGCGTGGCCTGTCTCAAGAAACGTTGGGTTAATTATACTGGGTCCTGAACACTGACGAGCAGCATAACACAATGACGGCATCACGTACTGGTTACGATGTTCACCACTGCAACCATCTGAATAAGACGTAACCTCTATAACTTCGTCAAATATTAGTTCAATATATTTGAACAGACACGTGCGTGTTTCTACAGCACCGCGGTGACCGTCAAACTTGGTCCAGTACAAACAGTAACCATCAATCGTAGCAGGATCGCATCAAGTAAAGTTAAAAGTGTTCAATTTCCGAGTGTACGATAAAGAAGACACATTTTCAGACGGTACATAAAAAGAACTGCCTCCAAATCAAACAAGGCACCGCTAAAACTTGCATATTCTTTCGTTCTATTCTTATCACGTGCTTTACAAAGCCGAGCACCCTCTTCCAGTTTAACATGACGGTTTAAATGTATATACTTTGAAACTCAGCGTAGGTGTCCGCATTCAGGTTCTCGTATCTAGCAAATGTTTTGCCCCTGTCCTTTTTAGATCTGTGAATAGATATTTTATCTTCTTTAATTATAGGTTTATACGCTGACATCGAAACAGGTTCGCGTTTTTTAGAACAGAAATCATTATATAACCAATACATATGTAACTTACTTTTTGCACGAGATTCCAAAAAAGCCATGTAGTATTTTTTCGGCAGTAGTGAGGAGGCGCCTTTGGCAAAGCGTCTATATGTTCTTGAACAAAAAAAGCATCGTTGTAAACAGTGAGCGTGTTCAACCTCCATGGTCATTTTTCCCGGTGGTCCCAGAACCCCAGTGTTTATTTTCGAAGCTATGCAACAGGGAATGTTTTTCCCGAAGCCTGGTGTATTGATGAATTTTTTGCTGTGCCTTCGGCGTTGATGGGTAGCGTAAAATAAAAAGATTTCTGACCCACAGTTACGTCAGTAGGGAGTCGTGATATCGTTACATTGGTACAAATGAAAAACCGCTTTTATCCTCTACGACGTAGAAATCCCGCAAAATTATATCGCGACGCCTTTCGGGTGTATTTGAATGACAAGCCATACGGGCACTTGATAGAGTTGACTGGTTTAACTGCTGGAACCATCTTGTTGCCGTGGCTGGTATACCGCAAGGCGACTACCCAATAATCTTTGTTAAGTTTCCACCTCGGGATTCGTCGAGAACGCCTTGCTGATTCTACCACCTCGTCGATGATAGTAGGCATGTTCAAATCATTGACGTTTTGCAACGCTGCTTAGTCACAAGCAACTTGAGGGTCTTCGACGACAGAATGATTATCGTTTTATGCAGGATTCACGTTATAATGTCCCCACCAGTTGGAACTTTTGTCCCCCTGTAGTGTAGGCCATACTGTAAAGACAGTGACAGCGACACCCGTACCATATACAAAATATGAGGGTGTCAGGCACACCCTTAGCTACTGCATTTTGGCAGTAGAGTGCCGCGGGAATCCTATTGCTCTGCAGTGACAGTGTGGCAGACACTGTATGGTATAGTGACAGTGTGGCAGACACCGTATGGTGACTTCCATACTGTAAACTACTGAATAAAAATTTTTATCGTTGAAAACATTTTATTCTGACTGTAAAATGTAGAATGCAAGATAAATTCGGAAGTGGCACTTGAATCTATCCAGTGCAGTCCTAGACAGTTGGGGCCCTACCAGAACCCCCATCCTTGCAGCCTCGCCCCACGCCCCATCCGATGCTCTGCATTGGTGCCGCCGTACCCGAAGCCAAGCATCCCACTGAACCCAAAGGCATCCCCCGAGGCCCCGAACTTCCCCTTCCCCAGAACCACGCACCCTCTCCCGTCTAGGACCGGTGACTTCCTAACAATTTGGAAAATTTATACCCCTGACTACTACATCCCTCCCCCTCCGACTGGCTGACACCCCTCCTTCGAAGTGAGGTACTTAACTCTGAACTTCTTTTTCCTCGTGGGCCAGTACATCGCCTTCCCTTCCCGTAAAATTGGGGAAATTGGAAAAAATTAGTTGAAAAATGGGGCAAGAAATTGAAATGAAAATTGGAAAAATGCCGGTGGAAAATTGCAAAAAAAAAGAAAAATTTGTAGGATATGGGTGTGGGAAGTTTAGAAGTGAGAAAGGGTGTTTATGTTCCCCAAGGTTCGGTTAGGTAGGAACGAATTTCTAGGCAATCATAAACTTCATAGTTGATTGTGGCTTATAATCCCCGTGAATTCATCATCCGTCCGCTTTCAGGCATGACCCGTCGTTCTTGGAATCGCCACGCATTTCGTGTTCCTGGAATATTTTCACAAACATCATCAATAAATAAAACTTATTTGGCTATAGGCGCTTCACCTTGTCGGTCGAGAGTTTCTGATAAATCTCCGGTTTAGGGTGATAGGTAGATATTCGCCTATCCAAGTTCATGTCCTGAAGGTCCCCGGCGCAAGTAAAATTTTAGCTTTATGCATGAGTAAACTTAAGCTGAGCCCCTTACCATCCTCTTTTGACAAAAGCGATTTCCATTCAGTTGTACACTGAACACAAATTTCATTTTTGCGTTAAAGAACAGAAATTAGTCCGTTTCATATTCCACACATTATAATTTGGAAATGTTCGCGAACACACTGGTGTTAAAGTACAGGGACCGAATTGCATTCGCTAATGGCGTTATGGAACAGAATAATGTCGAAATTGGATACGGCTGTTGAAATTTGAGTTTTGTTCGCTAACAACGTTTTGTACATGGTGTCAAAAGAGGATGGTTGGGGGCGCATCTTAAGTTTACTCTTGCATTAGCAGACTTCAATGTATTTCGAATTGGCGCAGGTTCCGCCTGCGTGAGCCCCAGGTGATTGTTGGCCTACCCAGTTCTTGCCTTCTACCACCTCCCCGGTGTTTGCACTCATGGCTGTATGCTGGCCTATTACAGTTTATGCCTTCTAGCCCCTAGGTACTTCCAAGCGCATTCGAAATTTGGTGTTTGTTTCGTACCAAGGTGTTTCGAATTGGACCAGGTTCCACCTTTGCGTTCCCCAGGTAGGCTTACCCGATTCTTGCCCTGTAGGTTCATAGGTACTTCTCAGCGCAACTAAAATGATACCGAATATTTCTAAGGGTCGCGCAGAGGGAACCTGGACCAATTCGAAATACCTTGGAATTTGCGTAAAATGCGCTAAATTTTAGTTGCACCTGGAAGTACCAGGGGACGTAGAGGGCAAGAACTGGGGATGCCAGCATTAATACCTGAGGGCTCGCAGAGCAGAACCTGGGCCAATTTGAAATACCCCGGAGTGTGCGCAAAATGCGTTAAATTGTACCACGAAGTACCCGGGCTGTAGAGCGCATAGACTGGGAGGCCAGCATTTTACCTGAGGGCACGTGTGCGGAACCTGGGCCAATTCGGAATACCTTGAAGATTGTGGAAAATAACTTTAGTTGCGCTGAGAAGTACCTGGAAACCTACAGGGCACGGACTGGTTTCGGCTACATGCACCTGGCGGCATGCGCAGGGGGACCTGGGCCAATTCGAAACACCTTGGAGTTACGAAAAATTATAGCTAAATGGATGCGCCTGGATGTACCAGGGGGGCCAGAAGCCATAAACTGGTACAGGCCAACATTCATCTAGGAACATGACCAGGTAGAAAGTTGGCGTAGCCTGTTCCTGCCTGTAGGTTCCCAGATCTTGGCGGCGCAACTAAAAAATCTAGCGAATTTTTCTCAAAATTCAAGGTATTTCGAATTGGCCCGGGTCCCCCTGCGCATGCCCCTATGTGAATGTTGACATGTCCCAGATTATATGCCTTCTAGCTCCCCGAGTACTGCCAGGCGCAAAATTTAGCAAATTTTTGCAAGCTCCAAGATATTTCGAATTGGCCCAGGTTCATCTTGCATGGGCCCCCAGGTAAAATATTGGCCTAACCAGTTCATGGGTTTTACGTCCCCTGGCCCTTCCAGACGCAGCTAAATTTTAGCGCATTTTTTTCGCAAATTCCAATATAGTTCGAATTGGCCCAGGTTCATCTTGCATGGGCCCCCAGGTACAATATTGGACTCTCCAGTTCATGGGTTTTACGTCCCCTGGTCCTTCCAGACGCAGCTAAATTTTAGCGCATTTTTTCGCAAATTCCAAGATATTTCGAATTGCCCAGGTTCATCTTGCATGGGCCCCCAGGTACAATATTGGACTCCCCAGTTCATGGGTTTTACGTTCCCTGGCCCTTCCAGACGCAGCTAAATTTTAGCGCATTTTTCGCAAATTCCAAGGTATTTCGAATTAGCCCAGGTTCCCCTGCTCATACCTCTGGTGCATGTTGGCCTCCTCCAGCTCGTCCTATAGGTTCAAATTTCGATTTCACGAAACACCAATGTCTTCTTCAAGAGTTTAATATCGATAATAAGTTAAAGGCTGTATGAGAGGGTAGGTAACGACAAACAAACTTCGAAATTTAATATTCTATGGATTAGAGGGAAGCTACCTATTAACGTGTTGAAATGTTAGGATAATGTTTAATACTATACATGCAACCATTACATTTAGTAATTAATATAAAAGGTTTTGGTACTCACGGCTAGCAGCCACGGGATGACTTTTAAATCAGATCAGCCGTTTACATATTGTCCTTCTGCGACAGCCATAAAAATTATTACGGAAACAAACCTACAGTACTAAAACAAAATTATGAATGGGATGAACCATTTAATAATTTTCGAGCAACATTGATAATGAAAGCATTTCGACCGGTAGTTTTTTATGAATTTAGCGTAGCAAAATTCTAAAAGAAGGATACACTTCACAATGATATCGACACAGTATTACAATTAGATGAAGTTCAGCATGATGACGCCTGACTCACCCAGTGACGCGACATTGTTTGTAAATTATGTACATCGACACGTACATCCTATAACACTCCAATTAGCACAACCGAATTAATGTTTGTTTATTCATAACAGTATATGTATTACAACAAAAATATGGACAAAATAATCGTAGTAAACGGCTACGAGGCATACTGCTCAATTCAATAGAGAAAAAAAAGCAGAACATTTCAGTTTTTGCTAGAATCTATTGGCTCCCGGTTTAGGACTGCCAGTGTAACTTGACTTAAGTTAGTAGCTACCTTGATGGCACGGTTGTATTTTGAGACAAATAGTTACAAAATTTGTAAACTTTGTGTTCATACCAAACCAGCTAAAGCTTAAGGAATCAAAATATTGACGTTTGTGCCACCAGTAAAGCTTTGCTCACGCTATGATCCAAAAACCATGGTTTTGCTATGATACAAAAGTTTAGCTTGATTAATTCTCAAAAACTACAGATCTGACTATGCAGCCACTCTAAGCTTCAAAACAGTGACATTGTGCTACAATTGTTCCACATAGACCAGGTCATTTCCGGTGACCAGCTCGTGGTAGTGGCCCGGTGACCAAGCCGCAGTAGTTACGCGGTCACACTAGTGCTCATGTAACAAGATAATTTCCAAAGCAGCCAATGTGTAATAAATCTACCAATTCGTATCAGAAACGATGTCGGAGAACTGTTGAACATCTGCTTTAGCCAACCCTACTACAGACGGATTGCAGTTGCACTTTCGGGAAGCAGAGGCTAGATGTGCGAAGGATCCGAAATCCGGTTCGTCTCGGCTCAACTCTGGTGTTATCAGGTTCGGGTCAAAACCTTTAGTTTACGGTCCGGCTCGGTAACTTTACGTAACGTAAACGTAACTTGAGAACCGATGGACGAAATTTCTTAATTTTTTGCCATTTAATGCGATCACGGAAAGGCACCTACAATTAATACTATTTGTTCGTATCTCTTTTTGTTCACAGTCAGGGATTTAATAAACTCTTATTTGTGGTCAAGATTTCACCTATAACATAGTAACGAGCAAACATAACACGTTAAAATTTTTGCAAGGCACGAGACATAAAGCAAGTTACCTGCAGTAATGCGTGAATCCACTTTAGGTGTGCACTCCTTGGTCGTTCATTTGTCAAGTCACTCAACGATTGTAAAAACGATTAACGCGAGCAAATCACGATTTCCCCTTATGTACGCGTACACGATTTGTGATGCAGCAACGCGTAGATAGCGTTCACTATTTCACGATTCAGCATCGCATTCGGATGATCGCCTACACGTGCAAAACGCGATTACAAAGCGTATTTTTCTAACGTGCAATAATACACAAACAGACCACGAACATAACTGTCTGATTCAGAATGCCATTTAATGAACGCGGACAATGTCCGAAATCGTCAAATGTGAGCGAACGGGTATTCTATTCGTACATCACAAAGACCATGTTCGCGTTCGCAAAACTGCGAATACCAATGGGAAATATGGATGAGAACTTTGTACGCAAAAAGATCGAAATTTTGACTCATGAATAACCCTGGTGTATGCAAATTAGGTGGACTCACGCATAATCATATAAACCGAATAAGTCCCCCGTGAGGGCTTAACGTTGCCACAACAGCATAATTTATTGGAACATCATCTTTCAGCTTGAGCTGATATTATTTACAAATTGTGATTGGATAGTAGAATTTAGTTTGAAGATTTATAGCACATACAGCATTAGCTTGCAACATTAGCTCGTTTCCAAACATATTACTTGGAAGTGGTTATTCAATTTAAATATTTAAGGAACATGTGTCCTGTGCTGAAATAGGCATGCAGTTGTCGTAGTAAATGGTTCCATTCTTTATAGCAGAATTACCGGGCGAAGCCCCATATTTTAAATCCAGAATTACATATATTTTCAGTTTTAATATTTATTGGATCGAACTATATGCAAGAAATTCTAATACGGCTACTGCGTGCCTCTAGACCATTTGTTGCAAGACATGTAATAATCTGTTCACCAATTTTGGAGCATGTCAATAATCGTATATAGCAAGCTGCTGTGTTTGAAATATTTACTTCACGAGTATTGACAACGTTTATAAATTAAGTAACATGGCTAAGCCAACGGTCTTAGTGCAGCATCTAGTTGATATTGTGAATATTAATAGAAATGATAGGTAAAAATATACAAACACTGATTTTTAAAACCCGACACAAAAATACAGTATTATTCGCACCTGTAGTATTTTCATATCGTTCTTTTTGGCACGTCTTTGGGCCTTAAAAATATCAAAACGCAAAATAATAAATACTACATTTTCAGCTTTTGCTGAGTTGCAGCCAATAATATAAACCTGTTTAATACGAAGCGAGCAATGTTAATTTTATAGAAGGATTATTGTATTTTATCGCTTGTTTTTCCGTTTCAACATAATATCTAGGACGATGCGCATTACAGACACTAATCGGGCAACCGCGGCGACACACCACGGAAGGGAATGTCCCCTCATCTAAGGCATCTCGACACACCATAGCTCCTTACCGGAGACCAAAATCAACGACTCCAATCGACTCAGCGGGTCAAATTTCCTTATATGAGGGTAACATAATTTTTTAAATTTTTGGACGCCTAAGTTCCCATACTGAGAATGGTGCCCTGACCCACCGCAACTCCTTTCCGGAAATTCGGAGATCAAAAACAACCATTCCAATCGACATAGAGGTCAAATTTCCATATATCAGCCTAATTAGATTTTTTCGATTTTTGGACCCTAACTACCATATTATGAGTGGTGTTGAAATATTGTGACATCGGAGGAGCAGCAGCAGAGCTAGATCGCCATTTAATATATAGATATACGTTTATAAACCGGTAAATTTGTGGCTACCTTTTTCAATTTTGCGGTTTTCATTGCCCTACAACATGAATTAGTCTTGGAGTAGGTTCTAGGGGCCGACCCACACACCTAGTCAAAAAAGGCGAAGCAGGAACTCACAGCCCCTATAATAAAAAGAGATTTCGATTTAACGGAGAAGTTGTAAGTAGGTTAAATGCTTTAAGCAAAACATCAAAAATAAGCCTGAAAAGAGGTATTAGCCGGTGTTCCGCAATAGGGGGGCGGGGCTGACCCATCATAGCCGGCCGCTGACCTCTATTGAGGACCTCCTTCCCCCCACCGCGAAACTTTGACCCCTTATTTTTTTTCTTTTTGACCACGAGAAATTTTTTCCGAATAATGTAAGATGCAGTTTCTGAAAATCCTGGTATTTTTGCCCATCTCAGTGGCCAAATGCAATACCGACTCAAACATGCATTTAAAACGGCACATATATGTAAATCTATACATATATAATACACATATATTTATGCTAGTATCAGACTTGACCCAGAGCCCCCACCCCTCCCCCCAATTGTCAGAGGCCCTGCGGAACCCTGGATTAGCAAGTATGTTTACAGATATAACATACGTAAAATAGAAAAGCATTACAGCCAAAATGTGCATTCAAAACATCATATTACAATTAAATAATCTATTCTGGTCTTACAACTTATTTAAAATCTAAATATTTTAATTCTATATGATGTGCCTGCAATATTTGCGGGCAAGTGTACATAAGCAGTGTAAAGCGTAGACTTCATCATAATCTTTGTATAATGGCTTCTCCAAATAGGGTGGCAGGCATTTCGACCTCCCCCAGGTTCCCCGAGTTCGTGCCCCCAGGTAAATTAGCCCCCCCCCAGTTCATGCCTATAGGTATTTTTTGAGATGCTAAAAATTGCCAAAATTTTGTCTGGAGTGCTAAATATTATGCCGGTTTTTCTCTGTTTTTGCTAAAATATATCCAAATTTTCCCCTGCGGGGCTAAAAATTACTGTTACAATCAGTTGCCAAATTAGACATTTTCGACGTTTTTTGCTGGCTACAGTACTTTATGTTCCCCAGTTCAACTGGGGACCCCCAGATGAACTGGGAGAATCGCCACCAGGTATTTTCGGCTCCCCAGGTCCGAACTGGGCGGCCCCAGTTCATGCCCCCAAGTATAATTTTGGCAGTTTGGAGAAGCCAGGTATATAGTAGTTTCAAAGTCAATATTAGTTTTAACATCGCACTATATCTTCAAAATATTTTGTGTCCGAGTTTCAATTTTCACCCGTGCGAAATTTTCAATAGAGATACACTTTATACAAATACAGGGTCGCCTGATTGGGTCTTTGCTGACTCTCTCCTTGTATATTCTATTAAAGCCGTCTTTCTTATTCTGTCCTGCTCCGTGCTCGCCCTCCTGCTCCTCCTCCTCTCGTTTGTTGGTGGTGTTCAGCGCCGCGTCGGCTGGTCCTTCGGTGGGGTCGTTCGTGCGGTTTCTTTACATACGTTAACCTCGGTTTTTATTTTATATCATTTTTTTTTTTGTATCTTTTATTTTTGTTGTTCCTCTGTTTTGTAGTGTTTTGCGTTGCTTTGTTAGTACATAGGATTGTATAATGCATATCTGAGTTCATTTGTTAGATTGCGCCGCATAGCCGGCCGGGTAAGCTTATCTTTTTTTTTTCTTTTATGTTTGGGACTTGTATGGGATGCTATCTTCTCTGTCTTGTATGGCTTTGATTGTGTTATTTGTATTTCTCGTATAATATTTATACTTGAGTCGCATGATACGAGAGACTCATGATTCTGAGTCTCTTTAAGGAAACATACATACGTTAATTACGCATTGACCGAAAATAATTGCACTGATATCGCTGCTATTGTAATAACGGTGACGCAGCTGCATGGCGCAACTTCCTAACACCATGCCCATACGACCCCGGCTATCGTAACCTCAAGGGCGGACCCTAAGATTTCTATTTTAGCCACTTTTCTTGGTCAGACCCAAGAAGTTACGGAGCTTAGCAGGCCGCAGGCGCGCTTCACGGGGTGTGTTCGGACCCCGCCCGATTGGTTGCGCACGTGTCTAGTATCTGGGTATGATTCCTGAGGTCCCCCAGGGAGGTTGACACCGAAACCTGCTCACAGGTCATAATGTCAAACCGATATTCCCTGTCCTAGTCTAATGGAAGTTGTTTTATCTAGCGGGATTTAAAGTGAAATGCGTGATAATTTAGCTTTACGATTTAAATTTTAAGTTTCACCTAGTTTATCCTCAGCAGAACACTTAATCCGCTGTAGCCACATGGCCCCCACAGGGTTCCGACGGGCCCTGGAACGTTTAACGTCGGCTGTTCTAGCTTACAACTTGATCTCCTGAGTGCGTAGATATCTAGAGGTAACGTTTTCCAATAAAATTTTATCTTCCGACCGAGTGTAACTATTAAGGCAATAAAATTCATAAGTAATTCGTTGGACCATTCTCGCTGCAATACCATCACTCTAACAGGTCAATAATGGTGGCGGACCGCTCGTGTCAGGGCTTGGGGTATTCTCGTCCGCAAGCCGTGGCACGAAGGGTCGGCCCGTCCAATTGGACGTCCTTATCACGCTAAGAATCCAATAACACGGGCACGTCAATTGATTTTCAACAATTTATTCACAAATGAAGTACAAAGTCAATTAATAATGGTCATTGGGTACAGTACACGTGTAGTTTACAAACGATGACAGTAATACGCTACCCGTCCGAGTATTCGTCCCCGTGTCTAATGCGAAGGAGGAGGGAGAGGCGCGAGCGAGGGCGTTCCCGGCTGGGCCGGACCAGAATCTATATATATCCGAGGCGTTCCACGTCGAACATTAACTAAGTCAGTTGTCGCTCGGGCTATGCGTCTGGCGTGCTTCGAAGTTCGCTCTCAACAACGTGCGGCGATGCCTGCAATTCGAGCCATGCGGGGAAGGGAGGGGTCTCGGTGTAGCAATGACCGGGCATGAGTTCGGGTGCGGAGAAAGCAGGGGCCTACCGTACAAAATAAAACTTAATCATGGTAATAAAATCAAATATGGTACACGGCATAACATTGTCCAGGCAAATGATGACTTATAAATGTCAAATAAAAAAAACTATCAGTCACGGTTTAATCAACGAGTCGCCTACATCTCGGTCCAAAGATAAAATGCGGTCCGCGTGCATTTCCCGTCTTACAGATGCTGCCTAGCGTCTCTAACAAGTCACTCCTCTCATTCCATCCTGAGGCCAGGTTCTTTGTTAATCCTGCATTTGCTGTTGTCTCAACAACTTGAATAGTCCGGCTGGGAATTCGGCTATCCTGGGCCCTTATAATCGATAACCGGTATGCCGGTAGTGACGCGGCCGATTTTGGTGGCTGAGTAGCCCTTGAACTATGTTATATCAGGAGGTACTCCTGGCTACTATTCCGATCGCCTACATGGACGGGAGGCACGAGCAATTGTTATCCCTAGCGATTTCCTAGGCGACCGAGGCCGCACTTTTAACTGTTTTGACATACTTTCGTGCCCGTCCCACAACTGAGACTCGTTTCGCCTGGTTGGGTGGGGTTTGGTTGGTTGGTTGTTGTTTTAGTTGGTTTCTTTCTTTCCTTTTTTCTTGCTTTTTTTCTTTGGTTTCTTTCGTTTCGGGCTTTTTTCTTTTCTTTTTTCTTTTTTCCTTGTTGCTTTTTTTTGTCTTGCCGTCCTCTCTCTATCGCTTATCCTATTGCCTTATTGCACTGTACACATCGAAATTGTACAGTGTCTCAACTGCACTGTCGAAATTGTGCAGTTGAGTTATCACCAAAATTTTAATGAATTTTACCAGAACTCGATAGTCGAGTGGATAATACGGAAAAATCTGCAGCGGACTTAAATTCTCCGTGCAGGATCTAAACCTAACGAGGGAAAATGAAAAAGGAGAGAGAGAAATAGTGCAAAAGCTGAATCGGGGCATACACAGTACATAGCCTAACGGGCAAACCGAGCTAAAATCAAGAAAAAGTTAAACTCAGCGATCAAGTCGCTCTGAAAAGAAAACGGGGTTTTGCACCTACTCGGTTTGAGGTCAAAAATGATTCGCGTAAGGTCGCGATTTTCCTTTAGTGAAATGAGAGTGTGGTAATTTCGTTTTAAACTCTGAGCACCCTAACGTGTTTTTGAAAGAGTTCCGGGTGACCGATTCTGGGCGTTTTTCCAGGCCGTTGGTTCCTTTTGGGAGCTGGTAGTATCCGACGTCCTACCATTAGACTTAACCACGTAAGCGTTTTATGTACAACGTTGGTAAATTTAGCAATCGGGCCGAGCCGATTTCGAGGCAAATCGTGCGGAGCGAGCGCCTAGTAAATTCGGTTCTGAGGGGCTCTCGAAGACTCACGAAGTCGGGAGCTAAGCCTTATGTAAAGCTGGTATTAACTGTCCTAGTGGTGAACAAATCAAATACCTGTAAAGTCGTGTAAATGCCGTATTAAACTCGCTCCTTACGGAGTGCCAATACCTTATGCTCACGCTGAAGTCACCTAGAATTTGTTCAGTCTTTTGTATTTTTTCCAATTTTCTTAACTCAACTGTTAAAATAAATTTTAGGACTTTCTAAAGCCCGACAGAGGCTAATCCTCCGTCCCGAACTGAGAAATCAGTCCGAGCTCAAGCAGCGGCATGAGCCTCGAACAGTCCACTAAGCTGAAATTTGGAAAACCATAACTCCAAGCAAAGAGAAACAAGCAAATTCCTATGGTTCTATCAGTAAATTTTTCCGTGGTCTGCTCAGGAAAATTCGACAGCCCTAACTCAAGAGTAATAAGTCATGTAAAAGCACGTGGACGAGAAGCGCCCACTTTGATTTGCCTTACCTATGACCACGGGGAATCAGAATGACTTCGACTGGTGTGTTCACAATTCAGCAACCCCCGTGCCATCGTTCAAACTGCTCAAACAGATCTCGACCTGAGGAGGTTTGTCAAGAAACTTGTAAATATGTAGCAAATCGGAGTGAAAATTGAGACGTCCGACGACGGCCGTCAGGTCAACCTACGAGGTGTCAGATCGTGCTACTGTGTACTAAGTCTTGACGGTCTGTTACATTTCACTCTGGGGAAAATAAACCCCCATGCACCGAGTTCTCATGACTTACAACCTTCGGTCCGGGACAGCTATTGCTAGTCCCCTTTTGCTAGACGGAGGATGTCTATGCGGGCCCTCCATCGGTCGAATCCCATTCCAAGCGTAAAACAAAAAGAAAAGCACGAAAGAGCAAGGTGAACTGCGAAACAAACTACAAT
>JASANE010006400.1:0-35254 GCA_030248225.1 Trileptium ribeirensis | reverse complement strand
CTCTACTATTGCACGTTGATGGTGGAACGATGTCATGTTTGCGAACAAACCACACGGATTTAACTATATACTGTATTCGGCTCCCGGATTTCTAGTTAAAATTTGATTAAGATTTTCCATATTATTATTTTGACATATGGACACACGTTCGCTAACAATAGATGCATAGTTGATATCCTATTTAGTACTAACGCAGTGTTAGGACATATATGTGTGTTCGCGAACGGCTTCATCTCAACAGTATTTTATGTTCGGGAACAATTTTTTTGCACAAGAAAGCACGGTCTGTTCGCACACAAAATTTATAGAGTTGTATAAATCATAGAACTGTTCGCAAACCAATCACAGTGTTAAAATGTCAAGAATTGTGTTAGCATAATGAAAAATTTCAAAATGCCAGTAGCTTAATTTAGTGTTTCCAAACGCAGTAATGGTGAAAGCGTAAAAATGTGCATTGTGTCAGCTAACGTAACTTAAACGTTTTTGTAATTAGATACTAAGTGTTCGCAGAACAACATAAAAATTTGGAAACAGCGTCAGGCTATTGTAACTATTAGTTTGCTCTCTAACAACATTTTGTACATGATGTCAAAAAAGAAGGTAGGTAAGGTTACTCATGCACTAAAGATTTCATGAGTCGTAAATGTTTGAACTAAAATCAGTCCAATACAGGTCAGTTACAAACCATATTAACAAAATACAGGTAATTAATGTTAGCGAGAAACATGGGTTTGCTGGACCACCGCTTCCGAACAGACATTAGATTAATAATATAACTTTAATTTTACATTGTTACAATATCTTAGTTTTATAACGGTCTATATTGTTTGACAAAAATTCTTTTGGAGTCACTTTTATTTGAAGATAACATATCTCGAGAGTTAATCCTGTTCCTGTTGGATGATTTTCATACCATTTCTTCTTATAAACACAGAAACATTGAGGAAGGCACGTCTGCACCGTACAGCTAGCAAAATGACGTATGCACTGTAAAGATTTTAGCAAAATCGTTAACAGATTATAGACTGTAATGAAAGTTAAGTAGATTTGGCTCTAACATTCGAGGTTGCCTTGGTGTGTCTCTTCATGTGAGCGTTTCCTGGAACAATACTATTTCCCCATGCAAACTACCAGACGTCACTGCTATAAAAATATAAGCTAAATCAGTGGACTTACTACCCAGTTATAACCAATAACAACAGATTACGCGCTGATCTTAGTAAAACATGGTACTACTGCACAAGTGGAACACGGGAACAGGTGGAAATATATGCAGTTGCAAATACTTAGAATTTCGTCTTTTTAAACGCTCTAAATAAAATTTAACCACATATCTGCAACGGCTGTAAGTGTGGAGGTTTACAACCTAGTCTTCAGTCATATTAACTTCTGACATTAAAACTAAACACCACGGTACAAATATTGATGTTATTGTCCGTATAACAAAAAACCTAGTTTGGTTCAAACCGTCGCTTCATGGAACAAGATATGGAGCATTCATACAGGCATAATATCACGATAACAAAACCATTCACCAAATGATAACCGGTGAAGTTCTAGCGATTTGGTACCAAAATGTCGCAGCTAATTGGCAGCAACTCATAACTGTTTTTATGGCGATAGTTCATCAAGATTTTCCCAGTGCCAGCAATCGGCATAGTCACAATATTTCGATTAACAATATCTAAAGAATTAAGCTAAATTTTTAACTGCCACAAATACCTACTGTGCGTCAAATTGCTGGAAAATTCATCATTAGGATTTCATTACTCATTATTCATAGCCTAGTAAGTGGTTAATGTGTTCTCGGTGAATTCATAATTTATATCTGATGACTGATGCGGCGTTCACGTTATAATGTCCCCACTGTATGGAACTTTTGTCCAACTGTAGTCGCGACCATACCGTATTGACAGTCAGGGTGACACCCATGCTGTGAATCAATTGTCGAGGGCGTACAACACATCCCTAGCTATTACATTTTTCTTGACAGCGTCGTACACACCCTTAGCTACCAATTTGGCGCAAATTAACTATAACGAACACCGCCTGTAGCTAATGCTGTTTATTAGTCAACTGTCCTGTGTAGTTTTTTCTAAATTTACGATATTTGTATCTAGCCCATATGAACATTGCTCAAATAAATGCGAAAACTGTCAATAAAACTGCCAGAAAAAACAGTGTGTCTGACACTGTCGAGAAGTGGTAATACGCGTAACTAGAGCTACCTTTTGTCAACAGTATGCCTGACACTGTGTGGTGTACATAGGTTCCAAACGTTGGGGACATTATAACGTGAACGCCGCATGAGGCTATTTATTTAATCAAATCACCCCCATTGCTACCATGTAGATAGGGTAGCGAAAATAGTTCTCTGGCCAATGTCAGACTAAATTTAGCTGTTGTCATCCATATTTTCACAATAAATAAGTCGACTTGGTTTAAAGGTTTTGGCAATGAGCGCTTTAAATATTTTGATCACGTATTCGACATTAGTTGCTCCCGACTTAAACCATATAAAAGCTATGTTACAAAAGCCAATAACAGTCGCTGCAGAGCGTCTTCTATAATGTCCGTAATCCCTATTCGCTGCAGGCTAAAACAGCATGTTTATTCCGCAACCATTGCACACGATGTTTTACAGATAGTGTTAAACGTGATACTTGTGCAGAAACAAATATATATACATAACACAATAATAGTAATATCTAAGACTACGTCGTTTTCGTGAACATTGTAGTCGTTTTGAGAGTATCCCTAATGTAGAAGCCTGAAAAGTAAATCTAATTGGGTTGGTGATAAGGTTCAATGCTGAAAATTATGTTTTATTATCTCTGTACAAATGACCATACATCAGTCTACGCCATATCACAGTTATTAGAGTGACTTGGGGTTTATCTCAGCTCTCATGTCACATACGATTTTATTGAGCTACACCGAATAAGGAAAAAAGTTAATAGGTACTATCGTAAATAAATCTAACAAAAATTTTATGGCCATGCTTCAGTTATCTGTCAGTACAGCGGCGTAACAATTTTTCCTACAACTGTCGAATTATTCATCAAACACGACTGCTTACTGCGTGCTCTACAGCACCTTGACAATTTCAGACAGATACAAATTTATATACATTTGAAATTCCTGTTGACCAGTTTAGATTCAACAGCTTGAGAATAACCAGTCTTGCAGTAACTCTTCGAGTACGACTAGAACATCTTTCTGCTTTAAATATTATTTCAGGCTACTATTATAGCGTTCAATTATTGTAAAATGCTAAAATTATAATGTTTGTGATTGCTATATATATAAATAATAGTCGTTCGTTTTGCAAATAGTTCTATGGCGGCAGCTGAAACTCATTGGAACGCAAATCATACGCCTCACCTCACTAACAATAGACACTAATTCGATTCATTGACGGCGACGGAAGTTTCGCTATGAACTATAGCGAATGTTCAATAATTTTCCAAGGTCAAACTGAGCGCAACATTGCTTTGCTTGTTTATTTGATGCTAACATTTGCCTTTTATAGGCTGGATAGTTTGAGCTAGTTCAACTCAATTATTATACAATAGCATATCTTACAAGATAACAAAACAGAAACAACTACTAGTAGAAATTGAGCCAATTTGCTTTAGCAAATAAAGGAAATGTTTTCGTTACTCAATGTTGTTGTTGCATTTTCGGCCACACATAAATAATTCAATGCATTGACATAATTGAAATGGGGATTAACACGGATACTACTAAGTCGTTCAAGGCTAAAATTTTTTAATTATTAATTGCAAGATATTTAAAAAAATTACAATTAACTGTAAATCCACATAAATATCACAATACGAGCCGTAGAAGAGACATGAATATATATCTAGAGACGAACTTGATTTTAGAACAGCTAAGCTGCTATATGGCGAATCCACTTTATATTTTATTCTTAATATGAAATATATTTTCTGCGAAGTTGAAAATCAATGGACAAATCATAATATTGAGCCATAATATTTTTTCTAACTTTTATGATGAACATTATGAAAGTATTTGATAACCGTGTATCCGTTTATGATCAAATTTATCCCTCCTATGATTTGATTTGCATCAAACTTTGAACAACTGATTTCTTTTCAGATAAGGCGAAACTTTTTTTACATATTGTGTTCCCATACACATAAAGATATTTACATTAAAATGATACGATTTGTCGTCCAAAAAATGTTTTCTCTTTAAAACCAGTTTATGCAACTCATAGCCTTCGAAAATTTATGCACAAACGGAGTGAATCTTACCAAATTGTAATGTAAAGATCAAAAAATAGCTAGAATCTTGCTCTTGTTCAGCGCCAGTATACGGAAAATGGCCACATATAAGTATGCATAGCTAGATTCTCGCTGGATATACACTGTTCAAATATCAATCAAATAAATGCATGAAATTGATCAAGCAACTCGTATTAATCCTCCTATTTCAAATGCAGCGCCGCATAATACTTACTCAGACACAACAGGCTAAGATGTAAATTGATTACAATAGATTCAACTGGAAAAATTATCGTTACGTGTGGAACCAGGACACGTTTAAATACATAAAAATCCACTTATGAACTAAATAAAATATTTTTTTGCCTTTTTTGAAGGATTTAGGCTTAAAATGAGCTTCATCTGAAAGGCTCTCTATTGTTAAAAGTGGTTAAATATTGAAGTCAAGTCAGTGAAGTAGTGTCTAAAAAGTTATTTACTTTATAAATTGGAATCAAATGGACAAAATGAAACCACACATGGTGTGTTAATATATAACGTTGTTTCTGGTACATTGGTAAAAGTTGTGTTTGTCTGATTCAAATTTACACAGCGAATAAATTTTCAGATATGCATTATTAACAGCAATGTCCTTTGAGTATTTTTCACTTTTCTTCGATGGAGAGCTATCTGAAGAGCTCTCAATGGACGACAATAGAGAAATATTGAAATCAAGTGCCTGGCAGAAAACTTATTCATTTTGTAAGGTGGTATCAAATGAACACCAACTTTCGGCAGCATCGCAAACATAACATTAAGAAAAACTTTGTCTATATTGGCACGGAAAATGTAGTTCCGTATATATACTTATTTTATAGAAAAGCTGCTGTTCCTGTTCGAATTATATTATTCAATACTATATATCGACCATAAGGATATGTGTTGTGTGACTTCATGCCATAACCACGTTATAGATGAAAAGCATTTAGATCCATTAATATGGTTTCCAAGCTCCATTTGCTTAGACGCTGGCATATATAGTTCTATCAGTAGGAGTTCGCGGGCTCACTGTTATCCAAAATGTGGATAATCCGTCAAAATATCTATAAAATTTTACACAATAATTTGCTAATTATAACCAAAATTTTCGAGCTATGGCGGCGCAGGGAGGTGGGTACTACGAGGTTTCAGCAGGAATGGGAAACACATAGTGTATAGGAAGTAATTGCCGCTCTATTCTCCATATACACTTCTGCGATTTATTTGCTTAAATTTGACTAGAAAGAGCGCGTCATTGTTATTCCACCATTGAGTGGGTTTTCTGAATCACAACGTACAGCGTTGGCATGAACTTATCATTCGGACA
The DNA here is from genome assembly GCA_030248225.1 of Trileptium ribeirensis. Taxonomy (NCBI): domain Eukaryota; kingdom Metazoa; phylum Nematoda; class Enoplea; order Enoplida; family Thoracostomopsidae; genus Trileptium; species Trileptium ribeirensis. The sequence continues at coordinate 29,656 of JASANE010006400.1, read as the reverse complement.
CTCAAGACTGTCACTATTGTTCTTTTAAATAACAATAACCTATAATTATGATCATAGATTTAAAATACCCAAACGTTTTACATGCATTGCATTGCGTAATCTTGAGCTATCTCGGTTTGTAGGTTGTCTTGGTTGTACACAAAGCTATATAAATGTTAACTGATATTGGCTGTGTACTAATGATTTTGCTCCCATATTACTCTGACAAACAAAGAACTAGACGAAGACAATTGTATATCTAAAAACGGCATGAACATTCAATTCCAGCTCATTACATTAGCCATACCAATGTCATAGATTACAGCAACAACTTTAAGTGGATTTTTCACACTAGATGCCTCACCTTACCCGTTGAGTTTTCAATCTTTCCAAACACTTTGCAAATTTGTCTCAGCACCAGAAGCGCAGGAGACTGTTAATACGCTGTCATAGATTACAGCAACAACTTTAAGTGGATTTTTCACACTAGACGCCTCACCTTACCCGTTGAGTTTTCAATCTTTCCAAACTCTTTGCAAATTTGCCTCAGCACCAGAAGCGCAGGAGACTGTTAATACGCTCTTTCTTAAGCCGTGTTATCTTTAGCTATTAGGCAACATTTTTTCGTGGCTTGAAACTTGTACTGAGACTATGTCGTCCAGATTAGTTGATTTTCATTCAAGTTGCGAGGCACCTCGGAAACGCAGACTAATACACTATGTAGTGATCACGCGTACACGTGTAATGAAGAGCACAAATATGTTCATACCCTTTACAGAAGCTTTTACGGCCTGCTAGAAATTCATTGCGTGGTGATTTATAATCCTGTATATGTGGTCTTGAATGTTTGTGAGCGTTTTTAAAATTGTTTGTGAAACTAGGGATCAAATATATATCAATAGGTAACAGTGAGTACACAAGCTTAATTATAGCTTCAAATATTAGTTTTTCTCCTTGCTCTCCACGAAGCTATGTAAAAGTGTGTGATAGACAATAAAGTCTCGTAATGGCTAAGTTGGTTTGGCCACTACCAAGTCACAGAAGATAAGACCAAATGCTCTCTGCGGCTATAAAATATCTTTTAGGAATTGCATGTAGCAAAAACTCGATAATGAATATATATTGCACAAATGAAATATTGCACATTGCCATAATGCTATTCGGGACTTACAGTGCTTGCATGAAAATTTGCGATCGATGTTCATTTTTCAACATGTGTTTTCATATGTTTTTTGCGAAGAATTACAATTCAAAGAATTTCCTTATGAACATGCATTTTGTTGTGGAAGGGCAAATCGATTTTGTCCGATCTTAATGTTTTAAACGCCATTGTTACGCTTGGGCACATCTAGATTAACGTTAAGTAGTTCTTAACTTAGTTTAATTTCGATAGCAGATACGTTCTGGTGATGTTTAAATATCCGTCTTTGTCTGATAAAAGATGTATAAATAACCCAAATAGAGGTACAGTCAAGTTTTGTTTCTGCAGGCTCTATCATGAATTTTTTTTTACATAATTGAATATTCATCATTAAAGTATATCGTAAAGGCGTGTTCACACGCTCAAACTTTTTTCTCAAATTTTGAACTCAAAATTTGAGCTCAAAATTTGATCAAATTTTGATCAAAATTTGATGGTGATTTTTAAATAAAAATTGCGATATTTTAAAATTTGTGTTTAATATTTGAGCTCAAACTTTTTCAGGCAATACATATCGTCCATGATTGGCTACAGGAATATTCATGAAAAGTTTGAACAGCGTTCACACGTTCAAACTTGATAACAATGTAAAAAAGATGTTTTCAAATTTTGATCAAAATTTGATCAAAATTTGAGCTCAAATTTTGATCAAAATTTGAGCAAAAAGTTTGAGCGTCTGAACACGCCTTTAGTTTCTAGTTATTCCCTTTTTAGTTTTTTAAATAAACCGTCTGATAACTAAACGAACTCCAACACCCTGAAGCTCTTTGGAATAACCTTTAATATATTATAGAAAAGACTACTAACCAACATGCCAACAGTCTGTGTTTGTGCCCTATCGTATTTTGAGTTATAATATGATCCCTTAGGCAAGCTAGGTTTGGGGACAACTTTTTCTATGAAGCCGGCGAACGAGGTTTTGTCACATTGAAAAAACAACATTTAATCGGTGTAAACTAAAATTGTTCTGAATTCCTATAAACATAGGTTAGAATTTTATTTTAAATTGTTAACATTTATCACACCAAGCAAAGTAATAACAGAATTATTATTGTATGGTCTGGACTAAAGTGAAACAAACATCAACTTCATATTTGTGTAGCTAATGTTCATAGCTCAATTTCCTCAAGGATTTTAAAAAAATATTAAACATAAAAATAATTATATAAATAATAAATAAATAAATTAATTAATTAATTAATTAAATAAATAAATAATTTAAATAATTAGTTTATGTATTATTTAGATTATTTATTTATTTATTAATATTTATTTATTTATTATTTAATATTATTTATTAAATAAATAATCTAAATAATAAATAAATAAATTAATTAATTAAATAAATAAATAATTTAAATAATTAGTTTATGTATTATTTAGATTATTATTTATTTATTAAATAAATAATCTAAATAATAAATAAATAAATTAATTAATTAAATAAATAAATAAATAATTTAAATAATTAGTTTATGTATTATTTAGATTATTTATTTATTTGTTTTAATTTATTTTTATTGTTATTTAGTTATTTATTTTATATTATCTATATTATATTATTAATAATAATATTTAATATTAGTTTATGTATTATTTAGATTATTATTTATTTATAAATAAATAATCTAAATAATAAAAAATAAATTATTAAAAAAAATAAATAATATAAGATGGTATTGATTATTATTTATTTGTTAAATAAATAATCTAAATAATTTATTAAGATTGTTACTTATCTACATATAAGTGATAATAAATATTAAGTAATTGCAAATACATATTTTTACAAAGAGATGTCTTACCAATAGATGTCAAAATTTAATATTTTCCATTCATGCTCGCATAGTTAACTCAGGTTCGAAACTTGTGTTTAATTCAATTTTAAAATACGTAAACCTGTGACAGAACCACTTCCTCTCTTCTGGTATTAAGTTTGTGTTGTTAATGTGAAATAAATTTGAAATAGTTTAGCATCATTTTTTTTCAGCTACACCGTCATGGTTTCCTATAAGGCCATCGATGACTATTGGCGATTTGATTTCAGCTAAATTGAAAAGATATTGGTGTCCTGTTTGAATAAGTGTTAACAATGAATGTCTCGTATTGAATTTAAAAGTAAGATTATATTCCATTTGAAGGATAAGCGGTTTCCGACATTGGTAGTTACAACACAAGAACTTGGCGGTAATAGTTTTTTTATCAAGAAGCAATCTACGTTTATATCAGTATATATAGAATTAGGTTCATGTATTGAAATGTTTTGTATAGATAAAATATTGTATGCTATTAACATAGCAAAAAATCTGCATTAACCCATTCATGCACAAGTTATTATGATATTTCGCATATAATGTTGAACAAACTTTGGCTGCAGCGGTGAATTGTAATTAGATGGTTTGACTGAGAGCGTTACTACACTGTTGTTATCTTCGTCAACGAAATCGCGGAGCGAGCCAATAACAAATGTATGTGCACATATGCGTATTACGACAATCTCGATTAGCACATCGCATCGACAAGTATACAAACAGTTTAACCAGACGCCTCGTTCGTCACACAGAGCCCAGATAAACAATGCTTTAGCCACATTTATCCTAGCTAAGCCATCTTAATTTACCATTATGGTTTGGCTAGGCTATAGTTTACCAGAACTAGCTAAGTTGAACGCATGGCATAATTCGTACCGCGCGCACGCATCTTATCTTAAATGATGCATAAGAGAAGCGTTGAATCACTCGATTATTACCACAAAGAATTTCTCTCTTTCAAATTTCTTTATGCCGGAGTACAATATAATACGTCATATAATGTAAAATAATATATTGCATATAAATGCATAATGTGCTATATTCATGTTTTACATTACCGGACCATTATTCAGGCATTGATGGTGCTACACAATTTGCACTTAGTCTCGCATTGCAGGTGAGCCCTCGTCTTAGAAGATTAGGCCTCGACGTCAGATGCCTAAATTGAACCAGTATTACTTGTATCTTTTACAACAATTTTAGATCAAACATAGGTGTTTTAGATACATTATTGGCTAGCTTAGATGCTGTAAAGGTAATAACAATTGTACCCAGTGGCTCGAATTACTACATAACATTAAACGTGAATAACGGAAGAAAACCATAGCATAAGGTGATTTTATAACATGTTTGAACCTATTTAGCAAGTGAAATATCAAGAAATAACACTATTCTGCAGCTTACCTCACAGATCAGAACGACTCTTAATTTTGTCAATATTAGTGGGCACACATTTTACGGAGGTACCTGCAATAAAAGACATAAATTTTGAAAGATGATTCGCTAGTTTTTGTTCATGGCCGGAATAACATACTGCTAAATGTGTGGTTTCATGCACTCGAAATGTGTCATTGCACGCCCTGTGTCATTCACTAGTAGTATTAACATCAGCGAAATTTCTTTCACCATTCTATATATAAGTATATGTGTTACAACTGTTCTGTCATATAGTGTAGGCTATATAATGCAACATAGTCTACAAAAAAATACGGCAGGATGTATATTTGAAAAGTGAGGCTTATACTTAGGGTCAATATTTTCATTGGAGCGACATCTAACTCACTTCTTGCGATAAAGTATTTACGTTTCCTATGTGATCTTTAATTGATATAAGTTTCAATTACAGACAAATGCATTAGTTGGGAATCATGGATATATTCACCATTACACCCTGCTAATATGTTGGCGCTAAAACAACTGTGACTATGTCGTAGTAATGCCACCTCAGTGGTTTTAGATAAATATTTTAAGATTAAAAGGGCGTGATATTTGTTGCAAAAAATTAAAATTACTGGTTCTTGACACCACCTATTCATTAACTCGGTGCGTACAATTTAGTAAGTCCCACAAAAATTTCAAGTTACCTCTCTAATTACAGTGCTATGCGACCAGTACGCATAAAATTACTGGGTTCATCAAATTTTCAAGGACTCACAAATTTCCAAATTTCCAGATAATATATGAAATTTTTGTTAAAGCATCCTTCTTTAGTTTTAAAGTGGATCTTCTATTGGTTACTGTTTTTCAATGTTCGTTTATTGGGGTGGCCGGCACAAAATGCTACAAGTAGAGTAGGGTTTGGAGTAATTGATAGCCTAAATTGTTAACTTTAAATATGTTTATGTGAAACAAATCTTACAACTATAGCATGCATAGAACGATGTCAGAAGTTCAGCCGACCGCTTCTATTCCTAGATAGGCCGAAACTCTCCCGACTCGGGTACAACCCCCGTCCGGGATTTCGGACCTCGATTCATATATGGGTGTAAGCCTGTGGGCGGAAAATGGAGGTCGGGTCTTGTGAATGCGGAGCGTTCGGCACCGTGAGGGAGATTAGACAGCTTGTCCCAGGGTGGAGGGAGTCGAGGCCTCGGGAAGAGGGGACAGAGCCTCAGGAGAGGAGGATACCCCACCCTTACCCCCTATGAGCACGTATGACCTATAGCTTTAATCGCTCGTGGAAACTAATAAGCGAATGGAACCGTAATTTTGCTGAATTTTTATATAATAATATCAGTTTCAAATACGCATAATTAGAATACTGAGAATTATCAATCAAAAGCAACCGCTTATAGTACTGCAATACTGAGTAATAATATTTAGTTGATCATAAAATGTTTACAGCATACATGATCATTGGGAACAGGGGGATTACCCCTCTGAGGCTCAAACCCCGCCCTCGGGGCCTCTATGATTTCCCGCGGAAGATAAATTGATCCTGCTAAAGCTCCACAACCCTTCGTCCCTTCCCCCATGTGCCAAAGGCGCGTCAAAAAGTTTGGGAAAAATTAGGCAAAAATTAGCAAAATTGGACGAAATTGAGAAAAATTTGGGGGAAATTGGCAAAATGTAGGTGAAATTTGGTAAAATGAGTGCGAAACAAATTTGAAAATTTGAGTTCCAAAAGAATTCAAAAATTTATAACCCTTACAACCTGGCCCACGCTAAAAATTTGATCTACCTCCCCTCTATTGGACTACGGGGTCCGCCCACGTACGGTTTACAGTTACAGTTGCTTCTGCATTTCAAAGTGCGACAACCAAATGTCCATAATGTTTTAATTTGTTCAATAATAGATTCCACTGAAGGACTTTGCGATTTAACGCGAAAATTGTAGCTGCTTACTCACTTAAAGATTTGTTAAATTTTCGAACTTTATTTTCAAAATAAAGCCATAGGATTTCATAGCATTAAGCACCATAACGCCATAATAACAAGTTCTATTCTTTAATTAATGCAACATTTTTGTCAAAAAAAACAGCTATTTCTTTGCGCTGCGGGACATGTTTCTATTGCTTTTTACGACATTTCCTATTTTTATATAGTTTTATATTTTGCAATGCATCACGCCTCATGTTTAAATTTGGGTCTTTTCGATTAGGCCCAGCCCGAGCCCGAAATTGGTCACTTTTGAAGATACAACGATAGTGTTAGTACCGTTTGACTCAGTTCGACGAGACAGAATACATGGATTTCGGCCACATTTGAGACAAAATATTAGTCGATTTTTCGGCTACGAACGGTCCCTCATCGATATTGCAAATTTTCGAAAAAAATGGATAAATGTGTAGTTTTATGTTTCATTTGAACCACGTTGATGAGCTGACACGAATGAAGTCAAAATCAGATAAATCGGTTGTTAGTAATGGTTACACCAAAACTTTCCTCTATTGAAGTCTGACTGGATGCCTGAATAAAGCGACTGAGCGATTATTAGCAAACCTAACAAGTGACTTAAATCTGATTGGTTAATGCCGTGATGACCGTTGGCCCGTCTTTAAACAGTACACGTTCATTGCAAGCTTTATTGAACATTTCAAAAGCATTTGTTTTTGGAGATTAAGAATAATTTCACGGTGGCATCGAATCTACCAAAGTCTCAAATCCTGACCCTTCGGCGTCTTTTTGAGCTAACTCTGAATAAATAGACTAGCTTTGAATTGCTTCAGCGCGCGAGTGTCGCGCATAACCCTAGAATATGTAGCTATGGTCAGTACATTTTCATTATCACATTTAGCTTATCTGGAACTTGTGCAGTGTGCCGGTTATTTCCCACTGAGACTCCTGGTTGTCCCAAAAACTAAAAATGTAGTGCAACTCAAGTGAATCTGAAGGCCTTAACGTTACATAATTTATAAAGAACAACTTAGTGCGGAGGGTTCGGAGGGATAGTAGAGTCAATAAGGGTGACAGCCCCGCAGCTTAGTCTTAGGCTTAAGCTTATAGGGTGGTTGTTAGCGATATCCAAATGAGGACAAAAACACAGTTTATTACAATTATCACCCAGCTTATATACACAAAGCTATTTTAGTTAAAGGTAGCTAAACGTTATTCTTCAAACCAGCTTCGTGGTTGACCAGCTTGCGACAAATAACCTTCATTAATTATGCAAAGTTCACAATCAAGTTAACTCTACGATACTCTACCTCTATTCGGATGAAGATCAGATGGTGTTGGAGTATCAGTAGGGAATCGAACTTTCCGGCACGAGCGCGTGGTCCGACCTGCCTGTCTCGTCTTTGGCATAGGCAGTGTTGGGTCCTTCTGATCGTCCACTTTTACTTTGACCGGACGATTAATTTCTGATTGACGGTTTTTCAGGAATTCCGGTGTAAGGCGATCGATTGAGACTTTACGAGGTTTGCCAGAGATGATGATGGTGAAGTATTTGTCGCCACGATTGAGGACGCGAAAGGGGCTATTGTATGGCGCTTGCAGAGGTTTGCGAACGGCATCGACTCTCATCCAGATAAAATCGGATTGGGCCAATTCCACTGGTATAAAGCTTGATCGTTCGGCACACCTCGTTGTGGTTGGCCTGATCCGCGACATGGTAGTGCGTAGTTGGTCCAGAAACGATTTAGGAACCGGAATCATTTTGTAGTCGCTCTTGATAACTATTTCACCGGGAAGCCGAACATTAGTTCCATACAGGATTTCGAATGGGGTAGCTTTAATATCCTCCTTGACGGACGATCGTATCCCGAGAGGACTAAAGGCAGACATTCGGTCTACCAAGGGCTTTCTGGCTGTCCATTGATCGACGCTTTGAGTTACCGGTGGAAACGCTCCACCAGTTCATTTGCGGTAGGATGGTAGGATGTCGTCGTGAAGTGGCTCACTCCGAGTACTTTCGTTGGTTGTATAAAGAGCGCCGACTGTAACTGTCGCCCACGATCTGATGTGATGAAAGACGGCACATCAAATCGTGCGATCCATCCGGAAAGTATCGCTTGAGCTACCGTTTCCGTGGTGATGTTTAAAATAGGTATTGAGTCAGACTAGCGGCTGAATCGGTCAATGATGGTCAGCAGGTAGGATTGTCCGTTTGAAGGCGGCAGTGGACCCACTATGGCAACGTGGATATGACCGAATCGTCGATCGGGTCTATCAAACTTTCCAAGCGGAGTGACCGTATGTCGATGGATCTTTGTTCGTTGACATACCATACACGTCTTGGCCCAATATCGGACGTCTTTATTGATGCTTGGCCAAACGAACCGTTCGGTGATTAGCCGTACCGAGGCGTGTCTTCCGGGATGAGACAACGGATGTAGGTTCTCGAATGCCGTGCGCCGGAGTTTTTCGGGGAGAAAAGGACGTGTTGTACCAGCTGAGGTGCCGCAGAGGGCCGGGTGTTCGCACATCGGGATGGGTTGCCACTTTAATTGCAGCGAAATATCGGTGCTTCATATCATGTTCTTATCTGCAGCTTGTGCATCAGCCATTTGTTGATAGTCGATAGCAATGGGCGTAGAATTAATCCGAGACAGGCATCAGCACCATGGTTGTCTTTCCCGCTGATGTGCCGAATATCGTCGGTAAATTCTGCAATGAACGAGAGGTGTCGGATCTCCCGTGGTGACTGCCGTTTTGACCGAGTTGGCAGATCGAACGTCAGAGGCTTGTGGTCTGTTAGTACGTGGAAAGGGCGACCTTCGATGAAATAACGAAAATGCCTATTTGAAGAGTAGACTGCCAGCAATTCCCAACCATATTTGCTGTATCGACTTTCGGCTGGGGTCAACTTCATGGAGAAACAAGACAGTGGTTCCCACCTTGCGCAATTTTGCTGGTGTAGCACGGCTCCTATTGCTGAGTCAGAGGCGTCGACTAGTATATTGAGAGACGCGTTCGGTAGCGGATGCACCAACAATGTGGCTTTGACCAAGGCTGATTTGCAAGCTTTGAAGCTCCCTTCGTTGCATCGGTCCATTGCAAGGCTTTAACTATCTTGCATTCACATATCATTGCTGTCAGCGGCCTGGCGATTTCTGTACATCGTGGGATGAAACGATGGTAGAAGTTGATTATCCCGAGCAATTCTTAGAGTTTCTGCTTGTTTTCCTGAAGTGGGAAGTCTCGGATGGCTTTTACCTTTGATTCTGTGAGCCGTATGCCGCTCGCATCGACTTGATTACCAAGGAATTGCAGGAATTGAACCAGAACGTGCACTTTTGAGGGTTAATTGACATACCGTTTTCGTCCAGACGTTTGAACAACGCTTCGACGTGGTTGCTGTGTTCGTCGTCGTTTGCGCTTGCCACAAGGAAGTCGTCGAGGTAAGCGTAACAAAAATCGAAGCCTCGAATGATTTGATCGATGAACCGCTGGAACGACTGCGCGGCGTTGCGGAGTCGCAACGGCATCCTAATGAATTCGAATAGACAAAAAGGCGTGGCCGCTGCAGTTTTGGGAACGTCTTGTTCGGCTGCCTGGATTTGATGATATGCTTGGACCAAGTCGATTTTAGAAAAAAACCGATTTGCCCGCCAATGATGTCGTGAAATACTGGATGTGTGGTATCGGATAGCGATCCGGTACGGTTGCATTTTTTAGGGCACTGTAATCCCCACAGGGCCTCCAATCACCGTTCGATTTTGGGACCAAGTGGAGCGGCGATGAGTAGCAGCTTGACGACGGTCGAACTATGCCGAGCTCCAACATGTGATCGATTTCTCCTCTTGCTGCTTTCAACTTGGAATAATTGAGGCGCCGTGTGCGACAGTGACCGCAGGTTTCGTGTTTCAATATGATTGCAGACATCATGGCGCACCTTTGACGTGAAGGTTGTTGAAGTAGTAATTCGAGGGAATTTTCTGAGGATTTCTTCAAACTGGGCGTTGAATTGGCAACAAAGACTGACAGCTTGAGCGACTCGATTTGCGCCATTGTACCTTGAACCGAACCACATGTGACACCATGGTGTAGATTTCATCGGCGAAGATCAGGGATCGGATCGAAATGGGCGAGGAGGTCCGCGCCGATGATTCATTGATTGACGTCAGCGATGACGAAAACCCATCGAAGAACTCGGCTGATACTCAAATCTAGGGCGAGGTACCGTTGGCCATACATCTTGATAGTAGAATTGTTCGCTGCTTGAAGAGGGGGCGTCTGGTGAGGAAGGCGTCGCTCGCTTGTTGAGGCTTTGAGGACACTGACCTGGGGACCTGTGTCGACGAGGAATCGATGCACCGATTTTCGGTGCACGACAAAGAATAATCGGTTATTGACGCCTGCGAGAGCACCCGTCGTGGCTAGTGTCAGGGTCTAGAGAGCTGCAAGATAACTCCCCTGCGGAGTCGCGGAGGGAGCGTGCGTTGAGTTCTAGCTGTGTGAAGAAACTCCGTGCATGGGATAACGTCGGGTTCACCAATATAACGCGGTGGTTAGCGCTATTCGAATGAAGACAAAAAGGCAGTTTATTACAACTATCACCCAGCTTATATACACAGAACTATTTTGATTAGAGTTGGCTAAACGTATTCCTTCAAAACGGTTGCGCGGTTATCTAGCTTCTGACAAATAACCATCATTCAATATGCAAAGTTCAAAAGCTAACTCTACAGGCTCATATAAAATGCTTAGATTAGGCATAGGCTCAGGCTTATAATACCGAAGACAGCATAACCTGCGCATAGTTTATGCCTCTCAGCTTGACTTTGGCCGCTAGTTCAACATAGGAAATTTTGCCGGATACCTGGTTGTTGATTCGAAGTACTTCCATTCGGATTAATAACTAATGATGCTGCAGTGAAGGTAACAGACTATTCCCGGGTAGGACTGTCCCATCGCCAAATCACATGGCTGCCTCGAAATATTTACTTAAAGATCACATGACACTTTCCTAAACTAGCATGCAAGACGAAAATCGTGAGCCTCGTTATTTGGATAATTATATAAATTATACAAAGAGGCATCACTATTATGATCGATATTCAAAAGGTTTGTTGAAATAAGCAACGAATGTATTAAGTAATGCTTAGAGAAACACTGTTATTTTAAATAATTATTTTTGAACAAGTTGAAGTTCGTTCAATGAAAACTGATTGCACTGATTTTAACTGTTGGTGTGGATAACCGGAATGTGTCTCATTTATATATAAATAGAGCAAAAATAGTAAATATAGTCACTGCGAGTGACGAAAAGGAATATAATTATTATTTTGTTCAATTGTTTCTCTTTTGTCGCCAAAGGATAATATCATTTACTGCTGTGTCAACAAGTCGTACAAATTTAAATCAGCTCTATATTAAGATAATCCCACTATATTTTCACTAATGATTTAATAGTGTTGCTTCATACTGAATCGTTCAGATTGAAGATTGACAAACTTTTGCGTGGTAAAGCGTGGTAAGAAAAACATAGTTAACCAATTGAGACAAAGTTTGAAATAAATGATAAATGTTATGTAGTTGATCGTTAAACCAATATATTCATTCCTATTGCGAGGTCATACAATATGTTGAGTAATTTAAGCGACACCTAAAGTTTGACCCACCGTCTTGCTTCGAGTGAAACAACTTGTACAGTGCAAATGCAATAAATTCAAAGCTGGACACGAGAAAATTTGAACACTACCGCTCTATTGGGTGAGATGATCAATAACCAAAGATAAGTTAGGTATAGTTTGAAAAACAAAAATATTTTGGTTTTTATACGCTAGTTACGAGTCCGAAAACTAATGCAGCAACTACTGTAAGATGCGTGCACGACGATGTTAAAAAGGGTTAGTAAAGTCGATTCTGTATATAGACTTTCATATTGCTAGAATCGAATCTAACGATATAAATCAGATCAAGATCGAATTCAAGTATGAAACACAGTTGATGGGCGTTCCAGCGTATCAGCGGTACGCTGCAATGTAATGAAAAACCACAATGTATATATAAACATGTTATATAGATTGAAATGCGTCATGTCAAGTTTACTATAATCGTCGCCTATCGTAGTGGTACCATTATTTGAAGGTACTGTTATGAAGTTTTATTTTCATTTCTATTCATTTAATTTTTATAATTTCTTGTGTACTATAACCTTCGGCAACAAGTAAAATCTCAAGTATTCCTTACTTCTCCCATACAAATTTGCTTTATTCCCCAAGTTTTGTGAGCCAAACATCCGCACTTTTAAAATATATGTTTTGTTAAAATTTATCTAATTAACATAAACTGTTAAGTAGCTGTATGTCCACGAGCAATAGTTCGATTATATTCACCGCCAAATTCTCTATGCCAAATTTACTTAGTCAACCGTTTTGGACATAAATTATTTGGCTATTAAGTTAAGAGCGAACTCAGATTTACCTAATTTGATTAAATTATAACGTAACTATGTAACCACGAAAAGCAGGAAAGTATCATTATGGTGTCAAATGCGACATATGAGCAAACCTTCGATTAACTTACATCGTCAATAAGTGAAAGCAAATGCTAGGTACAAAACTGCGCTGCTTAATCAAACTTTCATCCTATTGCTTTTAATTAAGCATAATTAAGTCTTTAATTCCCACTAGCACCAAATGAGACCAGTTTACATGTTGACCGTTTGTGTTAACACTTTCACGTGCAACTCTGCCTATTGGCAATGCAACATATTGCGTATATTGCAACACGTTGTGCAATCTAAGTTCGTCGCTGTGCGTATATTTGCACATGCGTTGTTATTCGCTTGCGTTGAGAGGTTTCTTAAGAAACCGACTAATAGCTACCAGAAAGCTCAGTGGTGTGCGTACGCCCTTCTCCTTGATGCGATTTTGGTTCAATGGTGGCACCGGGTTCAGTATGTCAAACACTGTTCGAAATATACACAAACTAACTCAGGCGTTGCAGCGTTAGCTCAATTTGTCATGTATGGTTAGTTTGCACGTGCGTTATTCGCTCGCGGCGCTAAGTACGGTAAAAATCGATTAACAGCTCCTGGATAGCACTGTGGTTTGCGTAGGCTTTCTTGCGAGCAGAAATTTTTGGGCCCGCGGGTAACCGTGGGAATCCGAGGCTTGACCACTGCATCATTCCGTACCCAAATGCTCAAAAGGCGCTCGAAGCCCGCAAATTATATTCTTCTATCCGTGGCATAGTTTATTATTACTATTATTAATTACAAAACCATTCTACTGTAATTAGCTTCATAATTCTTTGCCACAGACCCTCACTGTGGACGCTATACCACGTAAAACATGATGTGTATTATATCCCACATCATAGAGCCTATGTAAACACCCATCAGACAGCAATTACTGAGGGTCCTATCCCATTTTTGAAACAACCTTGCCCAATACAGGAATCACCTCAGGCAATCGTACAGCGGCTACTGAATGTGAACCATAAAACTTAATATATGCAGGTATGGAACACCAGATGTAGCTCCCAACCGAGACAATACGAAATAAGAATTCGCCGTTGCATGAAGTCGGAAGTTGAAAACTTCACATGACACCTCTAATGCAGATAACTATATTAACAGTTTTCTGAGCATCATTATCATCGCATAAAAATCTGAGATTTAATAAGGCTGACATGCCTCTCACAACAATACGGCGTCATGCAGTTTAAAGCGGGTTTGAAATTTTAACGCATAGGGTTGTTCCAAAGTAACAAATTATAATGCGGTGTTCGCGTTATAATGTCCCTCTGTTTACAACTTTTGTACCACAGTGGCGGTGACCATACCTTACGGACAGTAAGGGTCACACCCATAACGCAAATAAATTCCTGAGGTTATGGGGTTAGCTACTATATTTTTAATTTACGGTGTCGTCCATACCTGTGCTATCATTTCTTCTCGAATTAAGAGTAACTGATACAGCGTAGCCAATGCGAAATATTATTTAGCTGTGCTCATCAATTTAAAAGTTTGACAAAATGCTTTTCCATCGATCGCGTCGACGTTTGATAGTGCTGATAGCTATTCCGTTTTCCTAGTGTGTTAGGTCCCCCGGGAGGCAGTGGAAATTCCGACTGTATTAAAGAGTTTACCTGACTCTACAGCGCGAGCTATTTGGTTCATTATATCAGCATGTACCTTCCAATAGTCGTCTTTAATAATAGTGGCGATCGAGAAGGGATTTCTGTAGTGATACGTCTCCTGGACTGAGAGTTTGGTATAGTCCTTCGCTTGTCAACCAGATCAACGCTTATGCCGCATTGCGGTATTAGCGGCAAAGAATTGATGGGGAAATATGAGTGAGACGAAACGATTACCGTTGTCATTTCGTATTGATGGGATGCAGTGCGCTCCGAGACAGCTCTCCTCTCCGGGTAGGTAAGTTTGAACTGTGGTGTTGAAGTCAATGAAGAAATGTTTTATTTGACTGACACATTGATATAGTTCTTGTAGAAACAGTCCTTCGATACACTGTTGGGGTATAGGAGGCAATGATCGTGTTGCAAAAGGAGTCTCGCCGAGTGTAATTCTTGCAATGCGGTTATTAACTAGGTGCGACTCACTGACGAGATGGCCCGACTCGCTTGTAACCGCTATGTGGAGACCTCTTTGACCGGTGTTTTGAGAACTTGCACTAAAGTACAATTTGTGCAAATAATGACCAGGTACGCAACTACTCTGGGCTGAAGTGTTATTTTTGATAAAATCCGTTTCAAGAAGTTGTAATTCGCTGAGGCAAGCAATGTTAATATTTCTTTCACAGAGAGTTTTTGCTAACAAATCATGTGCTCCGCTTTAAGAGCGAGAATTTGCACGGTAAGCGATGCAACAGTGATTGAAGATGTGCATACTAGTGAACTTCTACGCGTGGGTACCGCAGCGCTTCCTGGCGATGCCGTAGTGTATTTCACTGGGATACAACTTGGTTCGTGGCCCAGAGGTTTTTCAAACCCCATCAGGGGCTGAGTACGAAAGAGCAGTTAGCGAACAGAGTACAGTGTAGTTAGAATCAATTTTAACTGAAATGTTAGAAATAGCCGCCGCAAATATCACTGCATGTCAAAAACCCAGATGTGACGCAAAAACGAAATTGATTGAGCAATAGGCGATGGGTCTTTCCTCAAAAAAGCAAGGAAGGCTACTCGTAAAGATGATAAATTGGCAAAAACTTGGATGACACCTTATCAAATTTTAAGTTATAGCAATTGTAGGCTGGGTAAGGCAAACTCCAGCTTATCGAAGGATGAGAAGCAATTAAAAAATCGGAGCAATTCCTCTAACTTAAAACTGCCAATTCAGTGCTGTTGAATTCAACCCTGCGACGGAGACAACGAGACTAAGTGTTACAGCGAGTGAAATTTTCTATGATCTGTCACATTGACTTCTGGGGTAAATAAACCCCCATGTCGTTGATTCTCCTCCTGACTTACAAGATTTGATCCGGGACAGCAATCGCTAGTCCCCTTCCGCGAGACGGAAGATGTCTACGCGTGTCCTCCAGTCGTCGAATTCCATTCCAAATGCAAACCAAAAATTCCTTACCCAAAAACCCATCAGTCAAATCTCTAAACCCTTTACCTAACTTAGATTGTCCGTTATTCACAACTGTCCCACGAAAATGATTAGATCACCAGTCAAATTCGAAATTTGAGAAAATCAACTTTTATCCATAGATTTGCTTGGAATAAGTTGAGAATCTGTCCTTGTTTCGGGTCAGTCCTGTCTTCAAGTCCTCATTCATCAAATTTCGTTGGCTAACTCGTCGATTTAAGGCTAAATTTCTATTGTTCGACGAGTCAGCAGTCCCATCCATCACCTACGTAAGCCTTCCAAGAGTCCATCTGGGGCTAAATCTTGCTTTCGAATCCATGGGTAAACGTGCAAACATTGCACGTTTATATGTCGGCTTGTGAGATAAAGCCAAACATTCCATTCTGACGTTTTCTCAGATATTATGATAGGGCGTCTTTAGACGTCCCAAAGAGGGAACCGATGGCGGGAATGAGCTCATTTTGCGGTTGGGGGCGCAGCACATTTCCCTGTACCCATAACCATCAACAGGGCCCTAGTCGGGGGCCTCAGAAACCCACGGGAGGGCCCTAAACATACCCCCGTCCTTCCTAGTCGTGTGTGTCTGGTTCGACCGTAAAACTTACAAATTCAACGGGATTTTATATGTCTTGTCCTCGTCCGTCCTGTTTTTTGTCTTGTCCTATATATAAGTCCATATATACATATACATTTGCATATGCATTTGCATATATACATATGCATTTGCATATATATACTTACATACAAATACACACGAATACTCGTGAACACATAAACATACAATACACACAAGACATACTGGCGACCTGAGCGACAGAAAGGTCGCTCAAGTTAGCATCGGAAACACACAAAACAACAACAGCAACCACAACAACAATAGCAACAACAACAACGGCAAATACAACACAGCCACAGCGACAGCAACGACAACCGACCAAAGAAGTCGGTTAAAGAGAGGAAGAAAAAGAAAAACGAGGACACGGAGAAGAAGAAAAAGGACACGGGAGGGGAAGGGGGACAAAGGGAACCTTTGGGATTTTGGAGGGGCTGGGGTGAAATTCGGTCCCAGGACGAAGAACGGGGCCGAATGATACAAACACCAGGGGGGGTAGACGTAGTCGCGGGTCGGGACCCACTTTTGGGTTCCGACGTATATTAGAATATAGGGTTTCGGCGGGCTTTCCCGCACTAATCGTTGGGCGGAGCGGTATCGTTGAATTCGCCATGAGAGGGCGATTCGAACCGAAAGGCAGCGGTTAGAAGAGCACTAAAATCACCATAGATAGAGAAAGTATTGATGCTGGTGGAGGCGCTCTTGCCGGCTGTCCCGAGTTAACAGGGCAACGGACGGAGGCTCGCCGGGTATATTTGGAGATGACTCGACGGGATGAACACAATGAGGCGCGGTTTGCCTATTTTTGCATTAGGCATAAATTTTCGGATGGGTTTACGGTTTTCGGACTCATTTACGTTAAGTTGTGTGCACCGTGGCTCAACTATGTCCTAATAGCGGGCGGGAACTGTCAGTATGTCCGCGAACAACATAAGTGCTACAAGGGACATATGCGACAGTCTGTCCTGACTGTGTGGATTTGTTTGTCAGTCAGCTCTGACTATGTAATATGTCCTTAATAGCCGAAAAAGACTGTATAGCATATCGGTCGTACATATCTCAAAGTATAATCTATGTCATAGGACGTTTAAGCTAATTTGCGTGTACGCTCACATCACAGCGGCTGAGCTTGGGTCGGTTAATCTCCTCACCTGTGAGCATGGTATGTTTAATTTCGGAAATCGTAAATTAGCCGAGCCGATCTCCTAATTAGCAATACCAAAACACCTCGCATGTGGAAACATATTAAACGCCCCTAAGCGTTACTAGGGCCGAAAAATTTCCATCTACTTATTCAGCGCGCGTCACAGATTGTTTCAATATTTGTTCTGCGGCAATATGCATTCAAGTGACCAAGACATCGTTGATTTAAGACCTGACGGTTTCATGACCATTGAGTTTTATTGAGATACATATTCGATCGTTTGTTGAAATATAACATGGTCAGGGCCAACTGCAATAAATTAGATCTGCCTTTATCTGATTTGATTGAATCTCGTTATAAAGTACATCACACAATCATTCTCTGATTGCGGCGCGTTCTTGCTTGATCAGCCAGCCTTTTCTCCTCGGACATTTCATCTCAAACTTGTGCAGATTTGAACTCAGCGGCTATAATGTGCTATGTCTTAACATTTATCAATGCAGAAACGCATATATCTATGCAAAAACGAAAGGTAAATATGGACGTAACATTCCGTTTCATAGTCCTCATTCCAAGGTAGTAGCTACTCACACGAACCCTACAATATGGTGTTAATATTTACATATACACGTGTGCGTAGATAAAAACTTTCTTTAGGACATTGTGGCAACAAATATTTTAAAATTACTTGCAGCGTTTATGAACAATCTTATATGACAGTTCGTCATTTTTATACATATTGCCACCCTTTGTGTAACCAGTCAGTCGTGTCAAGACGCTACCAATATCTGTTTGTTTCAGCAAAACTGTAGCATCAACAGTTGTAAATAACATGCTGCCTTCCGTCATGCCACTGTACTGAACGGTGTCTATAGTGGCCATTTCTCGACGTACTCCCAGTGTCTCAGCATTGCTTATGGATATCGACTAAGCCGAAAGCAACCTACCAATTTTGAGGGCAGAGACTCCTAACCATAAGGTGAAGTATCAATCCATGAAAGACACAAGGAAACACCATAATAACATATATATAAATCCCTGAGCATAGTAATGACTCGTTGTTACGAGCTTATATGAAATATTAATGACGAACTCTTGATTTTAGTGGCATAACTAGGTAGAATATACACGGAATAAAACGTAGTCGCTCAGAAGGACGACCGCACAGTTAAGACTTTTATTCAAAGGCAAGCACATACAAAACAATATATCCACAATAAAATACCTTCATGGGATACCCTAGTGTGGATGAAAGTCCGTATGATTAGAAACGGTTTATCAAACATTTTAGGCTACAGTTTAATGTGTTAATAACTTTGCATACCTTGAACTTCACTATTGCCCAGGCTTACTTGAGCAGAAATATTTTATTCGTGATGACCGTTGAACAGATATGTCTATATGACGGACAACTAGTTCTCCAATGTAATAGTGCGAGCGTAACATATATGAACTGAATAATTGTGTCAGCTCATGATTGTAGAAATATCATTTCGTGAACGTCACTCGAAGTTAAAATTGATTTTAAAGCGTTTGGCCTAAATAAATGACATTCGGTTTGCTTGACTGTGCCAGTTTGGCTATCAATTTTGGAGCCAATGTAGCCCGGAGTGTGCTAAGCATAATACGTGCCATGCCGTTCTCGACACACTAAATCGTAGCTTATGCCTTTGCATGGTATATAGTAAGCCAAAGCCCGCACCTTAACCACCACTACGTTGTAATTTTTTCGTACGATAAACCGCAAAACCTTCATACTTAGTCCAATTTCATAAGCCTAATCTCAAATGTAGACACTTCACAGACCTAACCGAGAAACAAGTTTTATACTCTAAGCATATGAAGGTTTTATTCAAATCAACCTCCATTATCTACGATATTATATTTCCTCTTAAGTTTCGCTGCAGGCCTGTGTGCCATTTTGCCGTGAAATGTTCAAAATAGCTTTATTCTTATTACGTGTTCGTCACTCATAATAGTTTTATATACGGATAACAATATGCGTATTTTACCGTGTTTAAAGAATACAATACACCCAGTGGCGGATCCAGGATTTTGCTGTAGCGGAGAAGCCTAGGCGCCGCAACCTCACACCCCCCAACGACGACGAAGATTTTAGCAGAAATAGGTGCCAATTTGGCAAAAATTTGGGGAAGATTGGAAAGACTGGGAAATTACCATAAACCAGGAAAAATTGGCTGAAATTACAAAAAATTTTGAGTTCCAAAAATTTATCCCCATCTCCTGAAAACCTCCGGTGACCAGCTGATATCTCGAAGCACCCGCCATCACCCACCTCCCGCGACTGCGGACTGTGTGCTTACATGACTTGCTCCCTCAGCCGATTAATCTTGAGCACCTATGTACGTTCTGGCGGGAGTGGGGGATCCAACCCATGACTCCCCTGGATCTGCCCTTGGATTCACCCTGTTTAATCTCGCTTCGGTGCAAGCAATTTTATATATTCGTTAATTTCCAGCTACGCATTATTAAAAACCTATAATAAACATTCCATTCGTTGCGGTGATGATTTCGGTGAAATAAAATATTTAAATTCCAACCGTGAGGCAAACTATATTTTAAAAAAGCGCGCTGCAATACAAGAATTTACAAAACAATCTTACGTTACATGTGAAGCCACGCCCATTAATGCTATTGGCGGCAGTCGCGTGTGCGCAGAAGCAATCCATCGCGATTGTAAATGCTAAAGATATGTAAAAAAGCATTCGTTTTATGAGCTCGAAACCGAAACCCTGTAATATAGGTATATGGACGGTAAATAACGAGCATTCGCCGGCCGCTGGTACACGTATCCGCTCGAAGAACTTAGTCAGCACCATCCCGTTAAATATAACGCAATAGTATAAAGCCTAAATCCGCAAAATTATTGTAGAAGACATAGCTATATTATAAGTAGAGAAAGCACCCACAGTTCTCAGTACTCTTCTTATATTATCATATAAGAAGCTCTTATGCATGTCGTACGTTTTACAGGGCGTCGTAAGCTCTTCAAAATTGGAAGGGGCTGGCAAAAACTGGTTGTTTATATTCATGTTGTTATAACCACATCAGTTTATAGTTTCACCTTTGTCAAGAAAAACTGGGAGGGTATGGCCCACCTGCCCACACCTCTGATGTTTATACCCTGTTGACACGGCGCATATTTTTTTTACTGCAGTCGGCGGATATGTAAATGTTTGGGCAGATTTTTTTACACAATTGCGACAAATATAAATTGACTCACAGTTCCGTAATAGTGCAGCTACCGGACGAAAGTAACGACGCAGCTGCGTATGTAAACTTTACACGCTCGGAAAACATTTTAAAAAGCCTTCATTCGGGTCATTTCCTTTGGCCCCTCCCCAGGCCGAAATTTTTCCAACTTGATGATACCGCGCTAACTTTGGTACTAGTGTTGACTCAGTTCGCAACGCTGGTTCAGAAAATATCATTTTAGGCACATTTATATTTTTTGATTTTTTGGGTTCCTCATGGTACCAAAAAATTTCTAAAATTTTTTATTTATTTATATAGTGCAGATTTTATCTATTGTTCGAACCATATCGGCGAGTTATGTCTAATGGTAGGAAAATCGACTGAATCGCTTCATAGGATAATGAGATATTTTGACTTATGTCAAAACCTAAGCATTTTAGAAAAAGAGTATATCGTTAACCAATTAACCGAACATTTGGGGTGTCCCCGCGGATTTTAAAAGTTTCCACGGTTTATCCGATTTCTATGATTAAATTTCCGTTTTATTGATAAGGGGACACGATTACATTGACATACTGAAAAACAATTCTTGATTTTAAATAAGGTATGAAATATTCCTGCGGGGCTCTAACTAACATGACTATCGTATTTAGCATACCGAAAAACACATACCAGTTTTGATATCCTGTACGCAATACATAGCCAAACAAATGAAAGCAGACTACATTTTGGAAATCGGGTTCGCCGACTGTAATGCCCTTGAAACCCATTAAAAGGTACAGCCAAGTCAGACCCTAGATAGCAAAACCATCGTATCCATCGTGCTTGATAACCTAATTGGCACTCGTTGTTAGGTAAACATGTAACAACATGTTGAAATTTGAAAGATCGTTATTTCTGGCAAAGGGTCGTCGAAACATATTCAAACCCAGAACTGCCCAGGGAGTAGTTTTACAATATGACTGGCACCTGTATGGCCAGGTTTGCAAGGAAGCCTAAAAACCTATTTCTTGTTATTTTGCCCTGAAAGATGGGGTCAACGATGTTTGTATTCAACCGCAGATGTTATCAAAGAATAAAGACTTGACAAATCTGTTAGAGTCATAGCTATCGCTATAATTTACTGGAATTATTGCGCACACTTAAAAACCAAGCAATGCCAATTCAGCAAAGTGGAAGATGCAGCTGACGGTAATGACAATTGAGAATGTGAGACGGAAGTCTGAGCAAAGCCGCTTAAGGAGCGTAATTTGCATAATAAGCCTGTTTTTCGTGAATGACTAAGATATATCTAATATTCAATGGAGCAATACTAAAAATGTTTTGAGCTAGAAGTTATATCAAAATATCATTACAACTTTAATTTATTTAGTTGCAACCAATTGTGAGTAATAAGAATTTTATTTGTTCGTATCTCAAAATTTTTACAATTAAAGATTTTTGGTGAAACATCGTCAAAACTGCTATCGAACAAATATTTTCATCGCAATCCGTCTACATGAACTTGAATTATGAGGGATAGTGGCAGACAAAATAATTTTAATGATTTTTCACCCTAGAGCCAACAACTGAAACTTATGCATGAGATTAAACCGTAGCCAGGTATTTTTGATGTTGAGCTCAGCCATACGAAAAGACGCTCGGACAACAGACACGGGAGGAGAAATCCAGACGTACCAAGACGCGGCCAGGCTTGACAGACAACAAACATCGCCGCAAACTATTTGTGTTTAAAAAGTTTAAATGTTTCTATTTTTGTTCAGAAATTGCCATATTCCTGGTTTTCCCAATTCTCGAGCGATTCCTGGATATTCCACCACCTTCCCTATCGCGGGTGTCACGATTTGTCGAAGCTGAACGACATAGGCATAGGCTTAGCCATGGGATTCCACATAAATAGAAAGAACACCTTAACATATGAGCCAATTCAGCTGATTTTACCGTTATAATCAACATGTCAGTGCGGCTCATATAGTACATATAATTTTTACATTTATATACAAATTGTTTCAGAAATATTTGGATATTACGGGAAACCGAAAAAAATCTTGATTTTCATAAATGTGGCAAAAATAGATATTTTCTTTCTATCTGAGTCGAATTGTGCCAAAATTATCACTATATCTTGAAAATTGACTAATTTCGGACACGACGCTAAAGGAAAAGATCCAATTTCTCTACGTCGTAAAGTTTTAACCAAAAGGTAGTTTACATATTTTTAACAAATGTTTCTACGTAGCAGGTTTTGAACGCGAATTTATGAAAACTATGCATTCCAGAAAAATAGAAACTCTAGACGCTACCAACTATTACAGACAAGATTAGAACGTACAAGTATTTTTAATATTTAATGTATGATAGTGTGCACCGATTATCACGAAGTTCGTAGCCTTTAATAGTAACAGTAGATAGCTTCGTTAACATTTCATACAGTTATAAAAAATATATTTAAATCCATCGACATTGTTACTAAGCAATGCCAGGTTTCGACGAAGTCGAGAATGATTAGTATAGCTCCCAATACGATTTACTATTCAGAGCACCATGGCAGATTCGACATCAGTGGAGAATTAAGATATATTTTAATACAATATCAAATTCGTTGCTTTCTTTTACGAAACAATGTTTTAATGCTGACAATTAAATCCATTGATAAACGCCAATTAGGGAGTCCAATACAACCGGCTGCAAGCATGCTTTGTTATATTATGGTCTGGCTGCCAATCGATAGTTTCGCCATCTCCCTATAAACCAAGCGTAGGCATGTTTCACTTTCTGTTTGTGTACCCGTAAAATTTCCAATGAAGATATGAAGCCTAGCGTATCGCACATTCCTCTGACTCGAGTACTTCAATTGATAACGATACGAATCACACGCATCTGTAAAGAATACTTCCAATGCGTAAGTAAAAACAAATATATTACTTCTAAAACAACTTCTTGCACTTTGAACTTAACTTGAACATAGAAAATTGAAGCTGAGCAATTAAAATTTCTTTGGTGAATGTCACAAACGAAAATATACCACAGACGTTTGGTAAAGCAGGAGCCAGTAAAAATCCGGTAAAATAAGCGTTACGCGTATTCTGAGATTTTTCAACGCTTCGCTGGAGCCCCTGGGTTTTCAGCTTTTACAAAATTTATTGAGAATTTGTGTGTAAGTAAAGTGGATACCAGATTCACATTGACAATAAAAACATTTTATCGCATATTAAATTGAGAGTAATCGGCGTCAGAGAGCTTAGTTTATGTGTCCTTGAAGTTCCGCTGTATAAATTCGGTCTCAGCGGAAGAGCATAACAGCCAAACAAGAACGCAAAAGACGCTGTTCTGTTGAGGTCAATACAGTGCAGAGAGTACTTCCAGTTTCTGAATCAGACCGGATCATACACTATTACCTAGTCACACATGTGTCCCGAAATGACCCGGTAACCAGGTTACATATTTCGTACACCTTGTTGAGGAAAATTTTCGATGAATCTTTCTCCATAAAAGGATAAATTTACTTAGAAGTTCTATAAATTTGACGAGCCGAGGGGATTTGTGACAAAATAAGCTCAATCGAGATAGGCGTTGCGAAAATATGATAACAAATTATGTGAACGCCTAAAGTTTTTGGACAGTAATCCATTAGCTGAAGAAACTATGGAGCTAGTTTTGAAACCATTCAACGCAGCTATTTAATGTGGTTCAACCGGTATATAAGATTATAGGTTTAGTGATAAAATTTCGATACCAAGGGCATTGGCATCTCAAAAAATAAAAATATTAACCTGATCTATATTTTCTGGCACCCTCTCCCAACCACGGCTACAGCACGCTAATCGGAAGTGAGCGGAGCGGGTGGATGAAAATAAGAGGGCCGGCTTAGAAAAACCCTGTCTTTATCGAAATATGAAGCCCTGTTTTTACTGCCCCATTGATTTAACTAACTGAGTTAAGTCGAATGATGCGAAAACTAACGACGTGACTTCAAAAATTGACGGTCTGCTGGCTGCGTGGTATAACCGAAACGACTCTACAACTGCTTACAATGTCCAATGCCATAACCTTAGTCTTAATGACCATATTAGAATTTTTGTGTCGCGAACCCATATATATATATATATATATATGTTAAGTATTCGTTTTTATTTACAACATCCCTCACTCCATCCCCGTTCGCCAAATATTTGCATCTGTATTGAACATAATTTACATCGCAATACCAAACTATTATTTGATTATGGCACAGTCCCTCGTTTTTTCTTATCTTTATACGAGACTTTATGTTGAACGCTAGCGCAAACAATATTTTTAATCCAACTGAAGAAATTTCGATTTTTAGCGCTAAAATTGTTGCGTACATAAAAAGATAGGAAAATTACAGAAGAGAAATTTTTCTCACAATGGATATTTCGTTGTTATGTGTATATAAAAATGTATTGACACAATTTACTTATATACATATTTAAACATGTAAACAACTTAAATATCTAACTCGCAAGGCCAATATGTATGATGCAAAAATACAACGACGCGGCTGTAATTACAGTATCGCACTGAATAACATCTTTGGTGCAAAACACTTTGAATATCATACCCCGTGTATACGTGTCCCGGTGGCCTGGCCACAAATATGATGCAGTGACCCGGTCCCATCTCTGATTGTATTTTCGTACAACTCGTCACCAGACATCTAGTCTCCAAGAAAATCTACTGGTAGTACCTACG
The DNA here is from genome assembly GCA_030248225.1 of Trileptium ribeirensis. NCBI lineage: Eukaryota > Metazoa > Nematoda > Enoplea > Enoplida > Thoracostomopsidae > Trileptium > Trileptium ribeirensis. Next base: position 4,039 of record JASANE010006400.1, on the reverse strand, counting down.
AGACAAGAACACACCACTTATCACCGCCTTCACAGACAAACCGGTGGAAGCCCATTGGAATAGTACGGTCAACAAATCCCATTTGTAGCAGCTAAGGCAAGACTACGCTAGAGAGGCAATTCACCGGCAAGGAAGTTTGGTGGTGAAACGGCAAAGCACCACATGAATTGAGGTCTTTGTTGCAATAATGAGGCATACTTGTCCAACAAAATGCCGGATTATGTGCTTGTCCGAAACAATTATGAAATACTGCGAAACGACAGTAGATCGTAGTGGCACTGCCACCGTTTACTACGGTCAATTAAAGGTTGCTCCATTAGTTGGATTCTTTGCATTATGGTATTGAAGCAATTGCCACAGTTTAATACTTGATTCTAAAATTATAGTGGTATGTCTTTACAGATCTTCTGGCTTCTGTTTTAGAGTGCTGGTCACTTTTTTTACAGTGATCATTTAGCAAGCTATATTAGCCATTTTACATGGCTTGGCCTTGTATTAAGGTAGCAGATGCGATTTGATTCTACTGCATATAAACTGGTCAACTGTGGTTTCACCAAAAGCTACAGAATATGTACGTAGCATTTGTAAATTTGCGATTTGAATGAATGAAACATTGAATGATGTTTCGGAACATAAAATGTGCTAGCAAAATATATTCCAAAGAAATTTTTAAGTTTAAATAAACGAAGACATTTTCCTAAATTCTAACTACCGAAACTCGTTTAAATATATACGTAAACGCTGCTTTTCAGACGTTCATATTAAAGTTCTAAAAAATAATGGCGAAGTTCTCAGTGATGAGAAATTGCCAAGTGAAATTTTGGTCTGTCATTTCAGCTATGTATTGGTAACTGATGATAGAAATATCCCAGACAGCTCCGATATAAAATCTGGCAATTGATCACGGTTTAATTCTACAACTTTCGATGTTCATTCTGCATTTTATGTAAATTCAAATGGAAACATTCTCCGGACAGCTTAACTCAGTATTTTTAAAAAAGTATTAAGTGTTCTATCAACGTTCCGTCCGCTTATATCTTTAAACGTTATTTTATTAATGGTAAGCTTCCTGACGTGTAGAGTTATGCAGATGTTTACGGCATTGTACAAAAAAACGACACCTGTGCTAAAAATAACCAAGTTTTCAGTAGGGCACTGCTCACTAAACGGAACTGTACGAAGCCATCTAGTTATTTCGACAAAAGCGGTTGCTGCTAAACATGAGACCATACGGGTACCTACTACCCGCTGCCTCAATATTTGAGTCCGAACCAGGACCGACCCGCAGGCACACGTGGCTAGCCGTATTCAGTCACAGTACTGGTTGTCCTTTACAGCACCTGGTGATTTATAGGTGGCCAGGAGGGTTCCCGCGGGTTTTAGCCAAAGAATCCCTGATTCCCTGATAAAATATCAATTTTTTCTTTGATTTTCCTGATGCTATAACTCCAGTCTCAAAGCATTTTCAGCGCAATACGCATAGCCAAATATCCTGTAAAAGAGCCAAGTTTATTGAACTTGACTCGGGAGGACATAATTTCTGATTAGATTATATACACTAAAACAAATAAATTTATACGCTAATTCCAGTCAGCATACCGATAAACACAGATAACAATGCGAATAATTACACGGGCTACAGATTTTCGGCAAGACACGTCTGTAGAGAACCTAATTACAACACATTTATCAGTGCAACAAGCCAAAATGGTTTCAGTAATCAGTATTTATGCTCATGAACTCGATCAGTTGTGCGACATGAAATTATGTAAATTTATTTGCGACATATACACATAATATTATCAGGATAGCATTAATGTCGAAGACTATATCGTTGGGATGTCTGATGGCTGGCAAAATGCTGGGAGCTGAAACAAAACAAGATTGACTGTAGAAAAGCGTACGTCGGTTGAGTTCTTTCCCGAATTCGCCAGTTGCTTTTCTTAAGAGAAAAATATCACAACGCTTTTGTGTCCCGAATTTATATAATTTTTAAAAAACTAACTTATCAAGTTTGTAAGTAAGTTGTTTAGAACCGGAAACTTTCGCGCGCAAACCTTTGCCAACCACGCACGAGTTACCTACGGCGATTTAATTAGCCTGTGCTTATCATGCACCGCTATAGTAAACACATACAACCATCCCGTCCTTTCCTTTAGCCGCTCCAACCCAGGCAGAATTCCGTCAATTTTGAATATACAGCAATTTTGGCAAAATTCGATTCAACTCCATTTGTACATTTAAGCAACTTTTCTGACAATTGTTTTTTCGATTTTTTGGATTCCCAGTGGTCCCCCTCAGTACGCAAAATTTTCGAAAAACAATTTTTTACAAACGTCATTATCTATACCATTCGAACCTCATTTACGAGTTTATTCGAATTGTGGTGAAGTCAACACAATCAGTTCGAGGATTAACGACTTAGTCTTTAGGTTTATATATGATTTCACATAAGTGACAATAATTCCTTAACTTGTAAAACAATTTAGCTGATGTTACACCGTTCGACTCAGCTCCTCGTCAATGTGGTTCGAGTTGTGTATAAAATTACACATTTATCGAGAATAATGCTTTTAGAAAATTTTCGGTACCGAGAGGGTATCACTGGGTACCCAAAAAATTGAAAAATTTTGCCATAAAAGTGGCCGAAACGGATATCTTCTGCCCTCACTCATCCAGCTGAGTCGAATGATATCAAAACTCGAATGTATCTTCAAAATTGACCAAATTCGACCGGGGGCAAAAGACACCAACCATTTTATCGTATTTTAGTGCTAAGACCATAGCGTATACACACTGGCTGAATTTCCTAATTTTTTATTTCAGCAGAACGTTCGACGAATGCGAAGTTCTATTTCAACTAACTTTACATAGTAGGTATGCAAAGCTCTAGAGGCGATTTGAGGTCAATGACTGAGACAAAACATTGGACTACACTAAAAAAAATAAAACACAATCTTAGTATACCGATAGGTACACTAGCAGTATTAACCAGCAATGCAACGGGGTCACATCTAAGTACCTCGTGACCCGTCGCATCCAGACCCCGTGACCCCATGACCCCGTTGATGATATATATATATGATATATATATATATATATATATATATATATATATATATATATATGATATATATATATAAACACTTATACACAAGAATTTTAAACTTCTGGAAGACATAGAACGATTAAAATTATGCTTTCATTAAAAGACATTTGTTTCCGATATGCCGGAGTCTCTGTTATCCTAACTAATAATTATATTGTTCCGAGGAATTCAGTATGGCCATAAATGAGTTTCTTCCAAATTTTCGTTGTGTAAACGCAAATCTCAGCGATATCTTTGAGACGAATTGCAATGATATGTGTCTTAAATAAGTTAGAGTCTTTGCGCTGTCCCAACAACATTCTAGGAGTCCTGAACCGAGAATTTAGGGCCAAAATCGCCGGAATGCACAACTGTAGCATAAACAAATTGACATTATTAATTTTGTGGAAAATAATTTTTCTCTAAATTGTATAAGATAAATTTGCAATATGATTTCATTAAAAAAATTTCTCATATATGATACCCTAATCAAACTTAAACAACACCTCTGATTGTTAAACATATTCAAATATCTCAATTTTGGACCTAACAATAGCCTAAACCTAAATAGTAACCATGTGAGAAAACCGTAAGGGTTTCACTTTGACATTCCGCACAGAATTTATAAAAATTCATAAACGACCAATATATATCGTGAGAAAGGCCACACGCACATAAAATAGTGTTTTATGTTCACACTAGTGAAAAAAATTGAAAACCAAAAATATTAGAAAATTCTTACGGTATACAAATAACTATACTCACACTTAGAAAGCCTGGATTTACAGGCAATAATAAACAAATAACATCAGATGTTCGAATCAGGAACAAATTTCAGAAATTATGGCTGTCAACTGACTTTGGAAAGAAAGTCTTTGGAACCAAAGAACGAATCATAAGACATCACGGTAATAAACGTAGTAGCAGCTTGTCAGTCACACACCTTGCCGC